>VDFB02083056.1:0-29236 GCA_007258455.2 Sequoia sempervirens
AACAAATCACTATGGAAATCTTTGCTTTGTTAATTATAGCTACAATTTTAGCAGAAACCCAATCAATTGAGTGCATTTAATGCCAAGGTATTTGATGGCATTTTGATGAGAATACTGAAAACTTCATGTTATGGCATTTATTGCATTGTGCAGATGTTTGCATCAAAGTTCTTGCAATTTGCTTTTAATGGGGAAATAAAAAATTTCAAATCTATCTATGTGACCTTAATTCTTGAAATTAGAAATAGAATCTTATATATTTAAAGTACATAGTGTGATTGGGTATATGAGCAAAAAAATCCTCATTCAAGTTGTTTTGTATGCAAAAAAAACTATAGAAAGATATTGTTTCACCTTTATGAGTAACACAATACATGTCATTCATTGTACTCATTTGCAATGTCAGATTCTCAAATTAACTTTCTTGTTTTTTTGCAATGCAATAAGAATAATCCTACTAAGTGATTCAAGTAGTATTATTTGATTGTCTGGCAATGTTATTAAATGAAAACATGTTCATAAAACTTTATGAAATTTCTATATGGAAGAATTTTTATTGCACTTCAAAGAAAGTAGAAAGTTAATTTGAAAAGCTGACCTTGCACTTTGTTGTTGAATGATTGAGCACACTTGTAGCAATGTGGATCTTTGTCTCCTATTGCAATCACAAGGATTTATTCCTGGTTCAAGCACAAATTCGACAAATGAGTATAGTGAAAAACATATACTATTTTTTGATAAATATGAAACAGTATTCTTGTGTAGTTTTTTTTGCATGTAAATCAAGTTGAATCAGAATCTTCTTTGCTGATTTGCTCCATCGCACTGTGTAATTTTAGAATATTTTTTGTGTTTTTTCATCAAAATCTGTGAAAATATCTTTGCATAGTTTGCACATTGTGAAAGCTTCACAACAACCATTGGAATCTTGCAACAACATCCATTAGCAGTTCCAGGCAACTTGCACTGGTTTATTTAAATAGTGCATCATAGCTTGTTATGCTCTATCTATTCTGCAATCATAATGGTGATGATTTATATGGGCCCATGAGACCAAGATCATCTTTTAGAACTTTTCCAAAATAAATCACCTAAAAGTTTGTATATTTGTTTTCCTTGTGGCTATCTAGCTTCAGTCCAATAGTCAGTTTGATTTTTCTATTCATGCATCTTAGCACTTCTTTTTGCAATCCTTGTTTCATTATTTAGCTAAAAGTATTTGGTAATAATTTTAGTGTAACAAATAAGGGTTTTTTACTTCTTTATAGTACATTTGCTTCTCTTTGTTCAATTTATAATTCATCAGCATTGGGAAACATTAATGCAGGCATGCATGCACATAGATTTTAGTATGCTTTAATATATTATAATTATGAAGCTTACTTATATCTCAAAAATTAAGTTAAACTTGACAATAGAAAGCATTTTTCTATTCAAAAATTGTAGGCTGTCAAAAACAGTTAGATCTGAATCAAATATCAACTTGTAACCTTTTGAAAACTGATTCTACTTGATTTGCATCAACTGGAACAAATATATTGACTGATAGACAAGTTGGAAACAAAATTTCAGACTTAGAACAATTTATTGAAGTCCCATAAGACATTGTATAGATTTATGGATAGTAGATGTAGGCAATGATGATGAAAATCAGACCTGTATGGTCACTAAAACACATCCAAGAGACCTGTAGAGCTGCTATTATAGCTAGGGGTGAAGTGGTAGAGCTGTAAAGCTGGAGTGAAGGCTGAACAAATCCTGATCAACAATAAATTGTGTTCAATCTGGCCTCTCAAGTTGGTGCACTCATTATGAATGTCGATCACATACCAAAAAATGCAATAAATGATGTATAAAGCTCCGTAATTAGCTGCAATTCTGGTACACAACTTCTTGTGATGTTGGTGTGCCAAATTTTTGAAATGAAAATAGTAAACAATACGCATTTGGTATGCAGCATCGACCAATCACATTTATTTATTTCAACATATTACTTTTTGTTTCTATAGTGTGAATTTTAAAACTTATTTTTGATATTTGAGAATTAACATTTATCTCTTTTCCTATTCATCTGAGTAGCTCTATAAATCATTTTTTGTTTAAAAAAATTAGAAAAATAGGAAGGCATAGATTGATTAAATAAAAATGAAAGATTAAAACTGTTGGATGGGGGTACAAAATCCATTAATGCATAGTTAATGCATTAAATGGCATCTGGATGGAAGAGAAAGTGCTGGAACTACTGGATGGGTACATGTGGTCAGTGTGCTTTGATTATTTAATATAGATTAAAGTGCAGCAATTTGTTTTTAATTTATTCTGCAAGTCCCTGCCAGACAAGAGGTTACAGTGAGCTGGTGTTGTGGGAGTTGGAAGAAAAGTATAACTTAAAATGCATTTAAAGCAATTTCCACATAAAGGACTTGCTGCACATATAATCAACCTTCTCAACAAAAGAGGCTTAAATGTGTATAGGTGGAAACCATTCCACCTAAAAGAGAGGCTTTTCACTTTATAAGTTATTTCAAACTGCAAACTAATTTTCTGAGTAGCATTATAAGAGCATATTCTATTCTATGGATATTGCACATAGGCAGAATAATTAGTTAACATATAGCTGAGGGTAGCATAGAAAAAAACTATTTTCATAAATGCTGAAGGCAAATTATATTTGTAGATGTTGGTATATGCTGAAACTTCAAAATAGTGATTTATGATCTGACTTGTTCTAGTTCAAAAGACAACTTACAATTGCAGTCGTTCGATATGCATTTGGTATGCAACATCGGCTAATCATTTCCTTTGTAGCATTTTGCTAATGTATTCATTGTAAGAGTAACTTTTTATTCATAGTAATTGTTTTATGTTTATAAATTACACAACATATGTCTTTCATTGTACTCATTTGTATAATTCTATAACAAAGTAGAACGTGAGATTCTTGAATCAACCTTGTCCTTTATTGTCTACAATCTTCTTAAAGGCAGAAGGTGTACAATATTGCAACAATGAATATTCATTTTCTTCCAAAAAAATATGGCATTTGGCATATGCAACAATTGTTATAACATTGCAATAAAAAGACAAGGTTGATCTAAGAGTCTCACGTACTTTTTCGGTGAATTGTTGATTCCACTTGTACTAGTATGTACCTTTGGCTTTTCTTGCAATTACAAGTATCATTTTATGTTAGTAGGTGTAATTAGACAAATGGGCACAATTGCATTCATTTTTAAATAAACATCAATGGAGGTCATGAAGGAAGCTGCAACAATTAGTTTTATTTTTGAAATACATATATGCAACAATCTATATTTATTTGCAAAGAAAGAAGAAGATCAATTTGGTAATCTGACCTTGCACTTTCTCCTTCAATGTTTGAGTATAGTTGTACCTAGTACACTTCAAAGTATCAATCCATGTTACAAGGAAAAATTAGATGAATGAGTACAATGAATGACATATACTATGTTATTCATAAAGATGAAACAGTATTCTTATGTAGTTTTGTTTGTACGGAAAACAACTTGAATGAGAACCCTCTCTTCTCATTATGCCAATCACATTGTATGATTTAAATACATTTGTTTCTATTTTTGTAGCTTGCTATCGACAACATATTTTCTATATTTAGACATTATTATAAAGCTATTTTTGTAATGGTAAGAGAAGTTCTATAATACATTTTTTTAAAACTCTTTGAAAAATAAAGGTGACATAGAGAGATTTGGAAAAATATTTTTGCATTTGGTGCAAATTGCGAGAGCTTTGGTGGCAATCTATTGTCTCAATACAACGGATGAAAAATCACTTATTGTATGGTCACCTCAAGAAAGATGTTGTAGGAAAAATTTGGAGAGCAATAGTAAGAGTAACTAACTGCAAAAAGCTTGAAGTTTTTTATGAATAGAAACCAAGACTTTAGATTCCTATCAAATGCATTAATTGGCATTAAGTGAACAAATCATAATGAGCGTCTGCAGGCATCCAATTCTTCCAGCGGGTAATCATTGGGCCAAGTGGGATTTAATGCATTAACTATGCATTCAATGATTGTGCACCCCCTACTTGCTAGTTTTTATCTATGAATTTTTTGTCTATTTATTCATTTAGTGCCAAAATATCTGTCCAAAATTGTGTTATCCTATTTCTCAAATTTCCTTAAAGGAAAATGTATTATAGAGGTAGTCTTACCATTACGAAAAGAGATAAATGCTAATTTTTAAATATTCAAAATAAGCTCTAAAATTCAAACAATAAACTCTCATAGGACAGGGACTTGTAGAATAAAGAGTAAAAAAAAAAATGCACAAAATGATAATAGCGACCCATAGCGACTTGGTGGACTTTAATCTATATTAAATAATCAAAGCACATTGACCACGCGTACCCATCCAACGGTTTCAACAGCTTCTCTTCCAGCCACATGCCAATTAATGCATTAACTATGCATTAATGGATTTTGTACCCCCAACCATCAGTTTTAATCTTTCATTTTTATTTAATCAATCTATGCCTTCCTATTTTTCTATTTTTTTTTAAACAAAAAAATGATTTATAGAGCTACTCGCATGAATAGGAAAAGAGATAAATGTTAATTCTCAAATATAAAAAATAAGTTTTAAAATTCACACTATAGAAACAAAAAGTAATATGTTAAAATAAATAAATGTGATTGGCCAATGCTACATACCAAATGCATATCGAAGGAATGTAATAGTAACCTGCCTTATGGCAGGAACTAATAAATGCTAATTTTTAAATATTAAAAATAAGATCCTAAATTCAAACTGTACAAATACAAAGGCATATGTTTAACAGTTGCAAATGTAACCTGTGTATTAGTAGTTTATAGTAATTTGTAGACATTAAAAATATGGATTTATATTCAAACTATACAAATAGGAAGAAATGGGCAGGGGCCCTAGCTCGGTTGGCTAAGTAATTCTGTTGCGGCTCTGCTGGTCACGAGTTCTAGTCTCCCCCGTCTCGTGGTACCGGAGGGCGTGTCGCGCCAGCGCCGCCGGTCACGTTAAAAAGTTTACCAGGCGCACCTGCAGTTTATAGGAGGTCGTGCTACCCGATTCCTGCAGTCTAAAAAAAAAAAAAAAGAAATATGTTTAAATTATACAATGTGATTGGCTAACAAAGAAAAACATTGTGTACTAATTGCATATTTGATATCATGTTATTGCAATAATGCATGTTTCTTTGTGCAACATTTCACTAATGAAATGATTGCAATAGTGATCTACTTATCGACTCCAATTGCTTCATTTTTATGAATCATATAGCATATGTCATTCACTATACTCATTTGTCAAACTTGTCCTTATAATAGGAAGGAATACTTCTAGTTGCACCGGGAGACAAGTGACCATATCAGTACAAGTACAGTCAATTAAGTGAGATTCTTGAATCAACCTTCTGCTCTATCTTCCACAATTATGTGGAAGGCATAATTTTCACATAGACTCAAAGAATATAAATTCTATCCTTTTGATAGCTTTTTTTTACATTTACTATATTCAAAAATATTTATGCCATTTGAAACAAAGCAGAAGGTTGATTCTAGAAACTCACCTTGTACTTTATTGTCAAACAATTGGCTGCACCTGCTATACTCCTTTGCCTCCTCCAATTAGAAGCACTGGCTCCTGTAAGAAGCTCTGATTAGGAAACCAAGAACAAATTTTCGTCTTTCTAAGAAAATAGCAACAAAGCCCAAAAAAATTACAAAAATGCAAACTCCCAAAATTAGACCAAGTCTAAACTCAAAATTCAATAGAACACTTGAAAACATTACATCTCCTTTGTGAAGAAATATGAATGTAGGTAAATAGAAACAAAACTAAAGTCTTTATTTTCTCTTCATTGGAGAAAGATAGGAAACAAACATCCTTTTTTAGGGCAGTGTGTGGAGATAGTGGCAGTGTGTGGAGATAGTGGCATTATACGAAAACCTAATGCTTTGCATCTCATATTATGAATACAACAATTTAAATGTTTTGATTGTGAGCTAGTGGCGACTAGTGCTCAAACACTTGCACTAACTTTTCATGTGCAAATATACTTGATTCTTGAAGAAGAGACTATGAGGTTCACTTTTTTAGGCAAATTGCTAGCATACTTTTACTATTATTGGCAGCAGAGCTACTTGTCGTTCTTCTTATGTACCAACATCATCTAATGTGAATGATGATGATGATGTTGATCTTGAAGAATAAATGCATCTTGATCAACAGACCAAGGTAGTGCAAAAAGTCTACTTGGTAATCACAAGTTAGATTATAACACATCTGCATCAAAAAAAAAATATCAAGAAAAAGATTGTATTTTATGTATACTTGCAAAAGGTGCCAAAATGCAGAGAGTGATCAACTATATCTCAAATGCTGACAGAAACCTATCATACTCAAGAAAAAAATTAGTAATTCTCAATTGTAGAGAAACAACTAGGAGTGGCAAACATATTCCACAAAAAATAGCTTTACCAATTTTACAATATACAAACAAAAATTACTTGTTCAGGATAAGGTAGAGAGCTGATAGAACTAGTAAGGCAGTTATTACAATGGAAGACATTAACAAAGGTATTTGGATGCATTTTTCTATTTGGGAAAATGAAGTAAAATAAATCATACAAATTCAAGACAATTTACTCACTGAAGCACAAAATGTATCAAATGACACTAAAAAGTAAAAAACCATGCGGAAGTGTTTTCTATTAGATTTTATTCTTGAATACATATAGATTACAAAATCACGTCATCATGCAAAGCTCGATAGTGGATACAATAGCTAGTTTCTAACTAATAACTTTATGAGTTTATGATGATTGTATTTTAAAATCATCATCATAAATTGCATATCTAGGCAAGTGAAAAATTACAAGTTAATTTGATAACAATATGATAATATCATCTCTTTGTTGACATGTGAAGTCAGTTTTCTTTATCCAACATTGACTAAGTGCAGCAACGAGTTTTCAACTTGGACTCACCTTGTAGACTAGGCAAGTAGACCCTGCAAAAACTTGCACAGGGAAAAAAACATCAAGTACTTGGAGGCTTGCTCGGTACTTGCCAAGAATGTAAACTATTAATTTTTAATAGATGCTACATTTGGTAGCTTATAATTCTTAAAACAAATCAAGAAGCACCAAATGAAGGCTGTTGTAAGGCCTCACCTTGCATGTGATTAATAAAGCTCTAATATATTTTATGTATTCCTAAATAGATGGTAAGATGTATTGTGGATGACAAATAGTGTGATCATTTGATAATATTCCTGCTTATCATTTCGACATTTTATTTATTCTACCATGAAGGATTTTGGAATCGTAAATTATAAATATGAGTTGGAATTGTAAATGAAATGGTTGCAAAATTAAATCTTATTTCAGCTATCAGATTAATGTGATATATGATTGTTGCTTATGGTTTCATTAGTAGCGTGCAAGAAAGGAAGAGCCAATACAAGAAGGGAAGACCATTGAGTAGATCAAAAGACATCTTCTTGTGGTGATGAATTTGACCCCCCCCTTTCGAGGCTTAGAAGGAAATAAAATTAAGTTGATAGAGTAAGGTGGTAAGGGTTGATATAAAAAAGATAATTTATATTTTGGGTTGAGAGGGTATTTATTTGTGTTCCAAGTGAGTTGTAAGTTGAGGGATAAGGTTTAGAAACCATTATCCAAGTTGAAATTTGGATAGGTCTTTAAATGAGTCTTTAAAGAGGGTTGATGGTCAATTTCCTTGGTTGGGGTGCAAAAATAAACCCTCTAGGGTCTATACCATAGTGGTAGGGATCAAGTAGGCATACTAGTGCCCCAAGGACATTGTAATGTCCCCTTTTTCATGAGCAATGGATTTTGGAGGAATTAGCCTATTCTTGATCCTCGTAGGCTAATGGAGCTTGATAAGAGGATTGTTTGGAAGATACCCAGTTGATTGGTTGGCTCGTTTCGTGATTCAGTCTTCATATGGAGGTGTTCTAATGATTTCTTAATATGTTTCTATTTTTATAAACCTCATGTTATAAAGTAATGTTATGTTTGCACTTTATGTTATGAATAATTATTTTATTATAAAGTGCAAAATAATAAAATAATAAAATAAAATAATATCCCTTCTAGAAGGTGACTTGGGAAAGTTCTAGAAGGAGGCCAACCTCTTGAGGAAAAAGTATAAATAGACATCATGGGGCTTCATTCTCATCATCCAGATTTGTTGTTGATGTTGATGTTTGTTTTTGATGTGCATTGTGGAGCCTAGGGTTTCTGCAGTAGTCACAATTGGCCATTGAGAACGTAAACTCTCAATTGGTAAGCAATTTTGAAGGTGTGAAATATCACTTGAATTATTGCAAAGTTGAAGAAGTTGCTTCAGACTTTCTACTTGTACTTCAAAGCAAAATTTTATGGCCTTTGGCCAAATTTTGGTTGTATCAATTTGAGGAAATCCATTGCAGATTTTGGAGGCATTTTGGAGCTTTGGAACTTCATCATTGGGTCGATTTCATTTGTTGCACATTGTTGTTATAGTTACTAGTCATTTTCAGATTTTAATGGAGGAGAATTTTGCATATCATATTCAGATTTTTGCTTGTATGGCCTCATTCGTGTATTGTTTCTTTGTGGGTATTTGAACATTCATCTTGGGAGAGCTTGGCAATCATTTTGGAGTATTTTGGAATAGCTATCAGGTTGCTGGTAAATAATTCCAGTGGTCTGTTATACTATAGCAAGGGCACCATTGGCAAGACATTTTTGTTCATATCTCATCATTGAAGCATCTTATGGTTCTGGGCATTGTTGCATTTTAATCCTTTGGTCCTACTAATCATTTCAAGTGCCAAGAGGTGGAGTTTAATTGCTGCATTTATTTATCTAAAGTATTGCCAGGCAAGAACAGGGGCGGCTGGGTGAAAGCTTCGATTAGGGCTTAAGAGGAGTTCATTTTGCTTGAAACTTGATTCTTTCATTAGCTCTCTTCTAAGGCATCATCATTTCTCCAGGTTCCTTTGTTTATCATTCATGTTAGCATTGCATTTTAGGTGTTATTAGTTTCAGCTGTAGGTGTGCATTATACCAACATTATCATATTTTGTAATCCATGTAAATGCCAAGAGTCTTGGCCAATTTGTATGAGCATTGTATTAGAAATTTCATTGCAATTAAGGAGATATAAGTTGCTGGTATCATTTGAGCAATTCAGTATCATTTGTATTTAGTTTGTTAGTTTGCACACCAACTGTTTGTTAAAATACCAGTTGGTTGTAGGTGATCATTTTTCATGATTAGAACTCACATATGCATTCAATATTGTCAAAATAAGTTGCACATTCATGTTAGGTCATTGTTTAGACAATCTAGAGCCTTCTTGCAAGCATTCTCATTGATGTTAAGTGAAGGAAAGAGCCATTAAAGCAAACTGAAATGTTATATTAGTCATATGACTCTTGTATGCAAAGTGTTTGACGAAAAATTTAAGGCCAAAAATCAGAAGTTTTCAATCGGATTTGAGTAGGGTCAGTACAGTGGTATCAGAGTGGTTTCCTACCATCCTGTTGGGTGAGTTTCAGCTGCAGTTTAGTGTACAACATGGCTATTCCTAGGAAGCAATTAAATGCCATGGTGGGAGAATTGGAGAAGCTTATACAAAGTCAGAAAAAGATGGCCGAATTTCTTTCACCTGCAACCATAGACAAAATCGCACGGTATATGACTTCCATTTCTAAGAAGTCTACAACACAAAATGAAAGGAAGGAAGAACAAGAGGTCTCTACAAGTGAGGTGTCTAGAAACCTCTATAATGAGTTTGCAGCAGTTAATAACCAGCGTACTGCTGATCTTATGGAGAATAAAAATCAGACCAACATAGAGGAAGAAGATGGGCACATGACACTTCCGAATGACTTCAAATTTGAAGAGGAACAAGTAATGTTTGAAGACAAACCATTGGTTTTGGAGCAACCTCATGAGGAAATGGTTTCTTGTGATGCTTCAATAGGTGAGTTTAGCATTGTTTCTTCTTCTCATGATAGTAGTTCAATTAATGTTGTTCATTCATATGGAAGTCTATTGGAGGCACAAGATGTTAAGGAGGATGTGGAATTTGATCCTCTACTTAGTGGAGCAGCCACTAGTGTTTTGTCTTCATATGATGATGGAGGTATTTTACAATGGCATGATGTCATGACAAATTGGTTTGAGGACAACAATATGGTGCCTCATCATTTTCATGAAAAAGAAGCTTGTGATCATGAACAAGTAAGTGATATGATATCATCTTTTGATGGCAGCCCTACACTCATTAGTGGACATGAAGATATCAAGAGGATTGATTTTGTGTACTTTGGCATTGAAGAGATCAAAAGGTCCGAAATGTTGAATGAAGAATGGTTGAGAGAGGCCAAGAAGGCTAGATTAGTAGCTACAAATGCAAGGGAAAATCTTCACGATGTGAAAGAAAAAGTAAATCTTTCCAACATGGCAAGACAAAAAGGAATAGATCACATTAGAAGACTCCTCATTCAAATGAAGGATAACTTTGTCCTATGTTCTAATGTTACTAATGAAGATGATACTTGTTTTGGAAATCAAAGGACTTGGTACAATTTGAGGTTTCTTCATGTTGTGTGGAGGTTGATCATTCTTTTGTTGAGGATGATGTTGGAGATGACACTCTTAGTGGAACAGCCACTCAAGAGTTGTTCTTGGAGGGTAATGAAGGCATCTACAACTTATCTTTGGATTTATTACCTATGTCATATGATAGAGCAGCTATCTACTTGTTGGTTGGTGATTTAATCTTCTTTGATTCTTCATTGATTGATTGTTGTCCTACTTGGGCTTTCATTGCACATTCATATTTGCAATGGTTTACATCAACTATTGAGTTGATTCAACAGGTTGTGCTAGTGCTACAACAGTTGCTTGGTGATGTTTGGGGCATTACACAGATTTTCTCTTGGGATCTAGGTGGAGAAGAGTTGTACTTGTTGCTGAGATTGCTTGGGGACAAGCAATTTCAGGGAGGGCAGACTGTAATGTCCCCTTTTTCATGAGCAATGGATTTTGGAGGAATTAGCCTATTCCTGATCCTCGTAGGCTAATGGAGCTTGATAAGAGGATTGTTTGGCAGATACCCAGTTGATTGGTTGGCTCGTTTCGTGATTCAGTCTTCATATGGAGGTGTTCTAATGATTTCTTAATATGTTTCTATTTTTATAAACCTCATGTTATAAAATAATGTTATGTTTGCACTTTATGTTAATGAATAATTATTTTATTATAAATTGCAAAATAATAAAATAATAAAATAAAATAATATCCCTTCTAGAAGGTGACTTGGGAAAGTTCTAGAAGGAGGCCAACCTCTTGAGGAAAAAGTATAAATAGACATCTTGGGCTTCATTCTCATCATCCAGATTTGTTGTTGATGTTGATGTTTGTTGTTGATGTGCATTGTGGAGCCTAGGGTTTCTGCAGTAGTCACAATTGGCCATTGAGAACGGAAACTCTCAATTGGTAAGCAATTTTGAAGGTGTGAAATACACTTGAATTATTGCAAAGTTGAAGAAGTTGCTTCAAACTTTCTACTTGTACTTCAAAGCAAAATTTTATGGCCTTTGGCCAAATTTTGGTTGTATCGATTTGAGGAAATCCATTGCAAATTTTGGAGGCATTTTGGAGCTTTGGAACTTCATCATTGGGTTGATTTCATTTGTTGCACATTGTTGTTATAGTTACTAGTCATTTTCAGATTTTAATGGAGGAGAATTTTGCATATCATATTCAAATTTTTGCTTGTATGGCCTCATTCGTGTATTGTTTCTTTGTGGGTATTTGAGCATTCATCTTGGGAGAGCTTGACAATCATTTTGGAGTATTTTGGAATAGCTATTAGGTTGCTGGTAAATAATTTCAGTGGTCTGATATACTACAGCAAGGGCACCATTGGCAAGACATTTTTGTTCATATCTCATCATTGAAGCATCTTATGGTTCTGGGCATTGTTGCATTTTAATCCTTTGGTCCTACCAATCATTTCAAGTGCCAAGAGGTGGAGTTTAATTGCTGCATTTATTTATCTAAAGTATTGCCAGGCAAGAACAGGGGCGGCTGGGTGAAAGCTTCGATTGGGGCTTAAGAGGAGTTCATTTTACTTGAAACTTGATTCTTTCATCAGCTCTCTTCTAAGGCATCATCATTTCTCTAGGTTCCTTTGTTTATCATTCATGTTAGCATTACATTTTAGGTGTTATTAGTTTCAGCTGTAGGTGTGCATTATACCAACATTATCATATTTTGTAATCCATGTAAATGCCAAGAGTCTTGGCCAATTTGTATGAGCATTGTATTAGAAATTTCATTGCAATTAAGGAGATATAAGTTGCTGGTATCATTTGAGCAATTCAGTATCATTTGTATTTAGTTTGTTAGTTTGCATACCAATTGTTTGTTAAAATACCAGTTGGCTGTAGGTGATCATTTTTCATGATTAGAACTCACATATGCATTCAATATTGTCAAAATAAGTTGCACATTCATGTTAGGTCATTGTTTAGACAATCTAGAGTCTTCTTGCAAGCATTCTCATTGATGTTAAGTGAAGGAAAGAGCCATTAAAGCAAGCTGAAATGTTATATCAGTCATATGACTCTTGTATGCAAAGTGTTTGACGAAAATTTTAAGGCCAAAAATCAGAAGTTTTCAATCAGATTTGAGTAGGGTCATTACAGACATGATTTGACCCATGAAAAGTCCTCATTATGGAGAGGCGAGTTTTGAAGAGAGGATGTGATGGAAAGATGGAGGGTTTGTCCAAGTGCATGTTTCTTCTTCAATAAGGAAAAAACTCTCATTGATGGAGATAATTACACTTCACACCTCCCCATTCAAGGGTTGCAAGTTGAAATTTCTATATATCCCGAAGAAGAAGGAAGAGTGGGGTGCTACCCACTTCTCCTTTTGGAGAACTTTAGTGAAGATAGTGGGAAGAATGAGAAGATGTGAGGAGTCCTTTTGAAAGATAGTGATCAAGATGGCTTGTCTTGGAGAGAAGGGAAGGACAAAAGAATTGATTTCCTCAGCTAAAGAAAAGAGATAAGTTCTTCTTTGTTTCCATTTGTCCTTTGTTTATTTGTTTTGTAAGAAAGTGGTAGGTTGCATAGATCATGGTTGAAATAGAGAGTAGAAAACCTAGATACAATAGATTTGGTGTTATGGCATTCTTATTCTTTGTAAAAATCTGAAAGAGTTTCCATTCATGATGTTGGAGCTAAAATATTTCCTTGCTCGAGGGTATGGCTAGAGCCCACGAGGCTCCATGACGCCATTACGGTAGGGTGGAGAGCAAGACCCATTGATGTGTTTTATTTTTATATTTTGTTCCGTTGGAAACTTTGTATCAATCTAATCTTGTCAATATGAAAGTGTGTACATTGAGACTCCAAAAAAATGAACTATAAATCTGGTTGTAAATCTGAAAATTCAGGCCTTATTCATTGTCATATATTCTTATAAAAAGGCTGAAGCAAGATGTTTTTTTTTGTATTGTTATTTCTACTAAAAGATTTGTGGACTAAATAAAGGAAAGTTTGATGCTCCTTGTATTGAAATGGCAGACTCTTGTATTTAAAAGTTAATGTTGAAGTGGTGATCACCTCATCTCTATTCTTGATGAAAAGTGTGCATGTTTACTTCTGTATGCATCTAAGTGTCTTTGATCTTTCCCATATTGGAATGTGAGGCCATTTCTATAGAGCCTCTAAAACCGGTGAATTCATAATGAAGATCTTAATGTAGGGGTTCTAATTAACATTCTGATTTGCTCCTTGCATAAGAAAAATAGAGGAATAAAGAAAAATAGATATGTTCCTTTATGTTGCAGTAAACACTAGGGTGATTACATGAGTATATATATATATAAAAAAAAAGAATCTAGTACTCTATTCCCTTAAATTCCACTCTAAGTAGCTCGTGCTTACCATCATAAAGATATTAAATTAAAATAATATAGGAGGCCCGGTAAACTCCCCTTTTTAATGTGATTGCCATAGAAGGGCTGCAAATAACTGAATCATGTTGGACTCGCAGAGGACAAGAAGGTTGCAGTGCATCTCGTGAACCCCTTCATCCCATCATAAGACAACTGACTCTCGGTATACGGTGCAGTTCTAGGTATGCAATCTGTGAAAAAGATGGGGGAGGAAGAAAAGTAGAAAAATACAAATAAACAAATATATAACCAGAAACGTGCGTATATGGACATTTTGATTTACACTCAGAAGCCTTGTCAAAGAAAAAAAAAAGACATAATAACGAGTACACCGTGTGATTCCCAATTCCATATACATATTTACTCAGTATGGATGGGAGGCAGTTCAGCTGAAATATGTGTTATGCCTGTGGGGATTCCCTGTCTATGATAATAAGTTTGTGCAATAGGTAGTGCTTCCCCATCACCACTCTTGGAGTTCATTGCTAGAAGCCACCCAGTTCTGCCATAGCTCCCAGGCGTTGCAGCAAAATAATCGAGTTTTAGAGGAGTGTTTTCTTTGGGCTCAAGGTAAAATAGATGTAGTTGATCACAGCGGTATAGTAAAGGTAGGATCAGGTCCTTAGAGTTGGATTTTGACGCAATAGTTAAGAGGTTAGGCTGCGATTTATTACAGGCCATACCACTCCTTCGTATGACAGTAAACAATTACAGAGACTGTCCCCTCAGTTGGATGTGATAGTGGTTGTGAGGAATTGCGAAAGGCATGCGTGCTGCTTGATTGTCCAACTGAATGATCATATGTTCCACTCCAAGACGTCTTCTTGTTGACTTGTATGGGACGGTACTACGGCGTGAGTTTCTGGCTGGTTTCATAAGTGCAAGCCGAATAGTGTACTTTCTATGTAAGAGAGCAAGTATGTAATATTAAATAGTTAATGGTGCCATGTACTTGGAAGAGTAAAGGAGTTGTAATACGCAAAGAATAATGTTGCTATTATTTATTAATCTGAGTTCCTCCTCAAACAGCCAATTGTGGATATCAGGTTTTCTTTTTTGGCGTATACCCATGCAGCAGCGTATTAGTGGTAAGTCGCCCAGGCCGGTCTTGGATGGAAGTTGGTAGAATTAATAAATGTTGTTGAAGGGTATCTCATATCGTGAAGTTAGTAGAGGAAAGGGAAGACTATAGTCTTTAAATTTGATCCTTGCTGGTAATGCTTCTAATCGAGAAAATAATTCATTGCTGGCAGTGAAATTAAGAACATCTAAAATTAGGAATGGTGGGCACATCAGAGAACTTAGGGAGCAACAGAACTCGACACGCTGTCTCCTATCGAAAGGTGCTGAGAGCATTGAACTCTCGAGTCTGTCTTGTAAAATCGTATGGACAGCTACCTTGCGTCCATAGCGATGCAAGACGATTAAACAAAACTCAGCCGTTCAATATTCTTCGTCACTTTCCGGCTGATCTTCACCGTTTTCTTTTTTTATTTTTTTACTTCCCCCGCCACTATTGGCATCTGCCCCTCCAAACTCTTCCCCACTGCTTTTGACCTTTCACTATTCCATTTTGGCGAACGACAGTGAGAACATAAGGTTTCCACGGATTTTTAGAGTATGTTTATTAAAATGAAAGCTACGGTGAAGGTCCTAATCATGAACACATTTAGGTTAAACATTACGGCATCCTATATCCTACGTAGTTAAGTATATACTAGCATAATTAATATAGTTTGCATGCTCCTTTAATCCCGGGTCAAACACATTTTTATCCATGAAAACAAAAAGAGTCGGTTCAGCCTAGATAGTTCAATATTGTTTTCTCAATCAAGGGCCTCTTTCGGTAATTTCATTCCCACAATGGGCGGAGCGTGGTAGACTATGTCATTGGTTCACAAAGCATTATACCAAGGGTAAAAGAGTTGGAAATAGGGAGCTGTCCTATAGAATTAAAATCTGATCATAGCCCTATTTATATAAAGCTTAGTATGAAAGACAATGTCCAGCAAAAACCCTGTACGTAGCCATACAAAGGGGGCAACCTTCAAGACAAAATTCTTATAACTGACAAGAATTAGAACACATTTAAAAAAATGCTGGAAAAACAGTTAAAGGAAATAAAAAATGTTAGCAGCTCAACTAGAAGTCAAAGCATTATAAACAGCGATAAACTGATGACAATCATGCACAAGGCTCTCATAGATTGCAAAAAAGCTAAGGGTAGAAGAGGCTCCAAAAATAGCTTTCCAGCAAACCCATGGTACGACGAAGAGTGTAAGGTGGCTAAAAGGAAGCTGAAAATACCTGGCTGCGAACAAATAAACAAAAAGTTGTATGAAAAATTAGTAAGATCAAAAAAAGAGGAATACATGATAGTAAGAAGGAGGGAGCTAATCTTTCTTGGGAAACATAATCCGAAGGATTTTTGGAGAGAATTGCAGCAGGCTAGAGGTACTACAGAAAATAATATTACGGACATTCAATGGCTAGAATACGCAAAAAAGTTGTATGAAAGGGACCAAGAAAAAACACACCCTCCGACAATTAATTCTAATGATAAGCTTTTCTCCACAAAGGATATCAATGGTGGTATTAAAGCTTTGGCGGTGGGCAAGGCTCGAGATATTGATGGGTTACAAGTTGAATACTTGAAATGGGGATTAGAGCTTTTGGCACCACATATCAAAAAGATTTTCAATAGGGTCATTCAACATGGTTTCCCAACAAACTGGACCACGAGTGTTGTTACCCCTCTCCACAAGAGTGGGGATGTCAACAACCCGTCAAATTATCGCACCATAATGATTAACCCTCTTTTTGGGAAGCTCTTTGGGAGCATGGTGGAGAGAAGAATTAGTCGTTGGGCCGAGGAGGGAAAGAGGGCGAAAGGACAAGCGGGTTTCAGACCAAAACATTCTACTATTGACCACTGCATTACCCTCAGGCACATGGTTGAAAAAGTTTGGGATAAACAAGGTGGTGAGGTTTTCTGTTGCTTCGTTGACTTCAAAAAGGCTTTCGATACAGTCCCTAGAAATAAACTTTGGGACAAAATAGAACAACTGGGGATTCCAGAAAAATATAGGGCTGTTGTCCACAGGCTTTATGAGTAGGTGGGGGCCAAAATTAGAACAAAGGCAGGTCTTTCCGAGTGCTTTGGGAGTGACATTGGAGTCAAGCAGGGCTGCCCTTTGTCCCCTACTTTATTCGGGCTATACATAGACAAGTTAGAAGAGTGGTTGGACAAATGGGGAGGAGATGGTGTTCTTTTGGCCAATTATGTGATCAAGTTGTTGTTGTATGCGGATAATCTTATTTTAATGGCAAATTCCGAAAATAGTCTTCAGGAGCACCTTAAAGCTTTGGAACTTTTCTGTCAAGATGTGGGGATGTAGGTCAACATCAGCAAAACCAAGGTCATGATATTTACGTTGAAAAGAGCCAAAAAACAAATAAATTTTGAGTTTGAGGGAAACACTTTGCAGGTGGTGAATGAGTACAAATATTTGGGACTAGATTTTTGTAACAATCTCAATTGGGAGGCGTGTAGGACGAAAAGAATTCAAGGGGGTTGGAAAGCTCTTTACCTACTCCAAAATAGATGTAGGTCAGCTGAGTTATGGGATTGGAGAACAAAAAAGAAGCTTTTTGGGCTGCTTGTTACCTCGGTGGTTCTTTATGGCTGCGAAGTTTGGGGCAGCAGCATGTCAGCTGTAAAATGGAAACAAATAGAAAGACTTCAAAAGCACTTAATCACAAGTAATTTCAAAATAAAAACTACGGTCCCTTATGAGATTGTTTTAGCTGAAGCTGGGGCCTTTCCAATGGAAATGGCAGCGTTAATTCGCTTATTAGGCTATTTGCAAAGAATAGAGAATATGGAAGAACATCGTTGGCCCAAAACTATGGTGGAAGAAGAATTAACTAGAAGGAAGAACATGTGGATGAAACAAAATGTCAAGTGGATGGGAAAATTGGGGGATCAACATGCAAGAGTGTCCAAGCAAAAAAGTCGAGATGAAAAGGTATGTAAAAGAGAAAGTCAAAAACACCATGTGGTTGAAGCAACTTGGCCGGAAGAGTGAGCACTATGTTTTGCATTTTAATCCTACTTGTGATCATGAACAAAATTTTTACATAGGGGAAGATATAAAATGGAAGGCTAAAATGCTAATAGCTCAGTTGAGAACTAGCTCACATCGTTTGAGATGCGAAACGGGAAGATGGAAAATACCCAAAGAGGAGTGGACAGATAGAATTTGTTGTTTTTGCTCTTCGGGTTTAGTGGAGACAGAGTGGCACTACGTTATGGAGTGCAAAGCTTATGAGGACATCCGATATTGTTACTCAGATTTGTTAAAAGTCAAATCATTAGCGGCATTGTTTGAAGAGGAAAAGATTGATAAGACAGCAAGTTACTTGACCAAAATTCACAGTAGAAGAAACAAAATCAGCAAAGAGATTGAAAACAACAGTAGGTAGTTTGGTGCAGCGGTTTTGTTGTATTGGCAAAGGCAGTTTTCCAGTTTTATCTCTTGGGTCCCATAGACTGGCTGGTCTCGCGGACGTAATTAAAATCATTCATTCATTCATTCATTCATATGAGAACACTCCTAGCGGCGTTAAATTCAAAGATTAATAATAAACCATAGATATTCTTCACGTGAAATTAAAGCATGTGCAGAGGGAGCTCTTAATAAAATAAATAAAATACACGCTAATAATATTAGCCAAAGGAATAACCATGGCTCTTTATAGTGGTAAGACTTTTTATTATAAGCTAAAAGAGTGATGGAAACTTCGATTAAAATAAAAGAAACATGTTCAAGTACCTAAATTGAAAAGGTTCAAAAAAATTAAAGTTAAAGGAAGGGCTACGTGACTTATAAGTTAGAAAATTAAGTACTAAATATTTTACATAGACTTTAAGTTATTTTATTTTATTTTAGATTATGGTTAAATAAAAAAAATATTATAGGAGTAATTTCTTTCAGAAAAATAATAATAAAGATTATTAAAGTATACACATCTAATGTGTAGATGATACTTAGTATTGGTATTTAGGATGTTATAATTTTTTTTAGTAAGGTAATATGCTTAATTAATTAATATTTTTTTGTATAAATATGAAATTGGTTGTGGCAAATTACTTTATGTTCCAGAGGAATCTTATATTATTAAGTGGATACACAGTCAATATTATGATAATAATGTTTAATAAGGGTAAGGATACACTAATACTTCAATTTAGAGGGTGGTATTAAAATAGTTAAAATGGGTGTTATCAATATTAATATACGTTATTCTATGGAATTAAATAATTCAATATCCATGCTAGAGGATAATTAAACATAAGTAACGTTGCTAATAGGAATAATTGATAAGACCGATAAGAGTCATGCTTATAGTATAATGGGACCAAGAGTAAATTTAATAAACACATTATTAATATGATGTAAGTACAGTTAATGCCAATACCGCCATCCCATTTGAGTACTAATTCTCAGCTTAATATGGGTGTCTATAATAATGAATAATATGAATATTAATATAAGGAAAAATAACGACAACCTAATATTAGTATTAAGATTGTACAAGGACTAATTCTTTTTGTAGTAGAGCGTAAACGATCATAATTGTTACGACATTGGTAATAATATCTTTCAGGTGGAACAATAATGATGCATTGTATGATAAATTGAAAATGTTAATTCAATCAATATTTCAGACCAATTGGAAGAAACATTAACATAGCTTGATCGAATAGTAACTATTGCATCCATGCTAGCAACGTTATTATCATCTAGAACATTCTTACCACTGAAAGTTTCTTTCATAGAAACTAACATTACTATCTTTTCATATAGAGTTATGTCATATTATCAAGTAGAGAGTTAAACTCTAGCATATAGGTCATGTTGTAGTGGCATAATGTGTAAGTTGTGTCGGGTGAGTTGGCCCCAATAAAAGTAGGCAAGACAATTTTAGTCTAAATTAGTTTTATAAAAAAAAAAATTGTTGTGTTTTTCTTGCAAAAATTTTAGGCATGACAACTGCTACAATACGCAGTCAAAATTTTTTCTACAAACACACTAGTGATTGAGGCAAGTTTCTCTATGTTTTTCTATCTAAACATTACTTATGTATACTTGGCATATATCCCAAATTCCAAAATCAAAGTCTATCAACACTGTTAGATTACCTAAAGCATTGAATCTCAACCTGTAGGGACAAACAGACACAAGCCACAACAAAAACTGAAATATCAATATTTATCTTTAAATGGCTTACTCCAAAGTTGAAAACTTGCTTGCAAACCAGTTTGCTTAGTTGTCATCGCAATCTAATATGATGGAATTTCAATTGATGGATATGAAGTTGACTTAAGTTTATAGATTATAGTCAATTGAAAAATATTTTCACACACATTGCAATAGGAAGAATAGCTGAGAAGTGTTGTAGAATTTATTGGATTATGCCCCTCTAGCCCACATCCTCATCCATTTCAATCCAGGTCCTTTTCTTGGGTTGGATTGCATTTCAAAAGGGATCATCCTCATCCAAAAAGATGGAATTTCAACTGTTAAATATGGAACTGTCTTAAGTTTACCTTATAGACAACTGAAAAATGTTTCCAAACAAATTGTAATAGGAAGGACAGTTGATAATGTTTAGAATTCACTTGGTTCAACCCCATACGTGGTTTGCACCAACCAGGTCCTGCTCCTAGCCTGGTTTACATGTCAAAAGGAACTGGGTACATTTAACCATTGGATGTGGAACTAGCTTAAGTTTACCTCATAGATTCAAAAGGAACTGAGTACATTCAACTGTTGCATGTGGAACTGCCTTAAGTTTACATAAACAACTAAAAAAATGTTTCCAAACCATTGGATGTGGAACTAGCTTAAGTTTACTCAAAAGGAATTGAGTACATTCGACTGTTGCATGTGGAACTGCCTTAAGTTTACATAGACAGCTAAAAAATGTTTCCAAACAAATTGCAATAGGAAGGACAGTAGAAAATGTTTAGAATTCACTTGGTTCAGCCCCAGACCTGGTTTTCCTTGCTCTTGGCTTGGAGCACCTGTCGAAAAGACGTGGGTAAATTCTAATTATGGTATGTAGGCACCCCCTATTCTAGGTTCGTGAGAGCCAGGCAGGGCTTAAGCAAGGTATATGGTACACTGCCTGAGTCTGCCACCTATTTTTGACGTACTTGTGTAGGAATGCTCTATTCAAACCCAGGTCATACCCTAAAACAAAGTTGTGCCAAATCCACTACACACCCAAGGCAAACACAAGAGGAAGCTGAGTTCAATCACATTACTTTTTAAAATAGTTTTTGAGTGTCATGGTAGGGTGATCCCATAATAGTGGTTTACAATTTTTGGCCAAACTGGACACTGGAATTTTAATTTTTAACTAAATCTTCACATTCAGACACCTATAGCGGCTAAACCATGAGGAATTTGAAGATGATGAAAACTAGAGTCTCATCACATTTTGTCTGTAGATTCTAAAAATATTTTTTTCAAAATTTTTGAAATCAAATTGCACTTCTTTTCCATCTCCCACAAAATGGTTTTTTTCAAAAACAACATTTTAAAAGTGATGCACACACCATATAATGCATAACTACGTGAAGGATAAAATTCTAATTCTTTCGAATTTAGATTTGTAACTCTGATATCTAGTGCTTGCACTTGGTTAGATAGTTTTTTATTGAATAATTTTTCTTTAATCAAGTTTCAAAGTCAAACCAATGACAATTCAGACATAGCGCGACCAGTATAACGTAACTTTTTGTATATATCGAAATTCAATTATTTTTTTGTTGGATCAAGGACTTCAATATCTGGTGCACTCATATTTTTCCAATTTTTTTATAATGCTGCTATTTTTCCATGTGCGAGATAGAGACCTTCATTTTCATTGAAAAACTTATGTTTAATAAACTAAAAAACAAATACATAATAAAACCAAAACATATTAAAATTATATTCATTGGATAGCTGGTTTAGGGACTACGTGACTCCAAATTGGGTTTGTAGAAGATTCCCCATTTTCATCCTCAACTTTGAGCATCAAAGTTAAAAATTAGGTTTTCTGTGTGAACAAAGTCAAAAATTAGGGAAAAAGGGGGTTCGCTAGAACTAGGAGGGTTCTAGCGAACCCCCAGGGGTTCTAGTGAACCAGGGTTCATTCGAACCCCCTCAATATGCATTTTTCCTTTTGTTTTTTGGGCGAGAAATGTGGGCCCCGTGATTGATGGGTTCGGTCGAACCCTAGTTCGGTCGAACCCCTTTATGGTTCGGTCAAACTTGTAGGTTCATTCGAACCCCTAAAACCAATTTTTTTGCCATGGGGCCATTTTTTCTCAGTTTTCCTTCCTCCATCAAATTGTAAACCACTATTGTGGGTTCACCCGGTAATACAAATTTATTTGAAACCACATCATACCTAGTTTTTTCACATTTGAGCATTTTGAAGTTGCCTAGAATTTATAAGAAGCAACATTCATTTATGACTTCTATCAAACTTTGTATTCTACAGTCTACTGGTATAATGGGAAACACATATCCTTTAAGAGATGGAGTTCAAATCCTTAGCATTTGTATGGCAGTTTGATCTTAATATGTACTCAATTTTATGTAAAACATAGAATGCATTTAAGCCAATTAGCTTCAAACCCATAGCTTGATGGTAAAAGAAATTTCTGGAAAATAAAGCAAAACACTGTTGAAACAAATGCTAACTATCCAAACAGCCTATGTTTATTTTAAATCACAGAATCCCTTCAATTCAAGGCCCCGAAACTAAAATGACGTCTAATGCCGAAAAAATACCCAACTAACATAGGAAGTTTAAAGAATACTATGAAGTCTATAATTAGAAAAGCTCCAAAGCAAAAAATTTTAAGACTTGTCGACTGCCATTTGAAGGTTGACAGATCCCAAACACACATTTTATTGCAATGGGAAAAAACCCTACCAAAAATAGGCCAAACGTGTCAATTTCTATAGGAATCTTCATATGCGCCAAACCATCATAGGCAATGCAACCAATATTTCCACTGAACCCTATGCTCTTGAATGGTTGTAAACCCTACAGTGTTATAAACCCATTGAAAAACAAATAAAGTGAGCATCACAGACACAAGGGCTCAGATGAATTGGAGTCAACATACTCAAAACCGTAAATATTTTGAAAACCTAGGAACTGAAACTGTTAAGAAACCTTGCTTCAAATTTCAAACCATACACAAGGTCAACAACAAATTTATGTCATCAAAAGTAGACGGATTTGGTATTGGTGGCAACAGACTCAAAACTGCAAATATTTAAAAAAGCCAGTTCATGTTTGAAACTTTAGTTACAAGCCAATAAGTTTTTCCTCATAGAGACAAATTAAGGTATGTTATGCAACCAAAAAAAACTACTGCACAAATGAAATTGCTATTGAAACCCACTTCAGACTCGAGAGCACCAATATTCAATGGAAAACAACATGTGCTCACCTGTGTAAAGATTTTGAGTACGCACAGAATGTGAAGAAAATGTTAATTTTCCCCAGACTCCACAATAGATGAACCAAAGTGGGATGAAAATGTTATTTCGAAAAATAGAGAATCACAAAAGCCTTGCTACTTGCACTGCTTCCAACTCCCACAACACTAGCTCACAGTAAACTCTCGTCCAACAGGGACTTGCAAAATAAATTAAAAACAAATTGCTGCACTTTAATCTATGTTAATAATCAAAGCACACTGACCACACGTACCCATCCAGTGGTTCTAGCGCTTTCTCTTCCAGCCATATGCCATTTAATGCATTAACTATGCATTAATGGATTTTGTACCCCCAACCGTCAATTTTAATCTTTCATTTTTATTTAATCAATCTATGCCTTCCTATTTTTCTAATTTTTTTAAACAAAAAATATTTATAGAGCTACTTGGGCGAATAGGAAAAAAGATAAATGTTAATTCTCAAATATCAAAAATAAGTTTTAAAATTCACACTATAGAAACAAAAAAAATATGTTAAAATAAATAAATGTGATTGACCGATGTTGCATACCAAATACATATTGAGGGAATGCAATAGTAACCTGCCTTAGACAGGAACTAAAAATAATATCAAACCACTTAGAAACATAAATATGTAAACCTTGTTAAACAAACACTCTACAATTTACTGATTTGCAGACTATGAACCATTTAATAACACTTTAGAATCTTGTTATTAATTTAATTAAAAATAATAATTTATATAGAGCATTTATTTTCTTCACACTAATTACGGTATCTTTAAGTTACGCCTTATCTCTCGTAGGGTTTTGAAGCCGCAAACCGCTCGCAAATTTCAAATAGAGGATCTTTCCAGAAAATTATAATCAGTCTTAATTACACACCTAACCATGGTTCCAACGGCCACAATTTTCCCGACCCGAGGTTAAAATGGCGTGAAACAGAGCTCCCTTTATAAATAGCTGAAGGGGATGGAAATTCTGTAGTTTACCTGCGTGCTACTTGATATCAAAATCGTTGAAATGGCTAACAGGAGATCAGATTTGCAAGACCTGTATCCTCAGAGGAAGCCGCGAAATTCTTCATGTACTAAATTTAGCGGTAGGATTGAAAATGGAAAAGATTTAAAGAAGGAAAATGATGTTATTTCTAGCCACTCTGCTACTTTGGCGGAGGCAGCACCGTCGGACTCCCTCACCTCATATGACGAGGTTTATGGTAAGCGCTTGTACATTTGCACGTTTTTCCTGTCCTTTCCGTTATGAATTTTCTAACATTGTTTTCTTATTAATCAAAGCTGGGAGCTCAGAACTGGACAGGAAAGGTTTGAAACATCATCTCTCACATTATTTTTCTAAGCATTGTTTATCGTTTGCAGAGGTGGAAGAGGATTGCGTGGAGCAGATACTGAGGGAGTTTGACTTGGACATGCGGTACGGGCCATGCCTAGGACTCACTCGGATGGAGCGCTGGCAGCGAGCTGTTCAGCTGGGCCTCTGTCCCTCCCAAGCTATCAAGGACCTTCTGGATAGGGCAGGCGGCATGCCTAATTGCGTCTGGGAAGGCCACGTGTAGGTAGTAGCCTCCAAGGTCTATGTCGCGGTCATTTTGGACTGAACCATGGAAGATTAGGGTTTATAAGGTCCTTACTATATGTAATTCGAAGGCTTAGGTTTTGTCCATTGAAAATATAAGTGTCGTTCAAAATGATCTTGAGGCGTGGAATTTAGGCTGTACAGGATAGGGTTTGAGGCAGTCGGCTTAATATGCCTTGAACCCGTCAAATGTTGCTATTAAAGTTAAACTTTAGGTTTTCTTTGTGGAAAATGTTCTGTTTTCCTTTTTTGTAATTTTCTCTGAATTTTTGGAATTCCTTTTGTAGTAGCGCAGAATGTTCAAAGCGGATGAAAATTACAAGAGCGATCTTGTTATGCCTTTAAAAGTGGTCTTCTCCTCTCATTTCTTGTGTTAAATACATTTTTAACAGGATTCAGGTCATTCTTCCGTTTGCTCTGCTCTGTTATTTAAGGAAAGAATGTAGGCACATTATAGTTTTATTTGGCAGATGATTCAGAAGTTATGGTTATATTTCAAATTCACAACTTTCCACACTAAGTTATGGTTATATTTAAATATTCAGTTGAATTTGAAATTAGATTATATAGAGATATGTTACTTCTGTTAAGGATCCAATAAACGGGTAAGATTCAGTTCATATATCCTGAAACTTTGTGATGTCCAAGAGATCAAGAAATCTAGAGGATTAATAATGGCATTTTAAGGCATTTTCATTTTCTTCTTGATGTTTTCATTATGGATCTTGATCAGAAAATTCAGTTTTGTTAAGTTTTACGTTTTAAGATAAGACGGTTGGATTGTCTACTTTCAGGTTATTTTTAGTAGATTATGCATTCCCCGACGAAATGTCATTCTTTTTCTACCATCTTTTTGTTGCAAAATAGACATGAATCATATTATTTGGTTTCATATGTGATTTTCTAAATTAGCAGATGCATTGAAAATATCTTAGTTGACATGAATTTTCAATAATTCATGAAATAGTGTATGATTGATTGCTTTTTTTATTTTGACTATATTGGCATTACATTGAGATCATTGAGAACGATTTATAAGAGCAGTGTATAAATAAAAATTCAACCTCAAATAATCATGTGGATTTGATAAATCATCACCCTTCATTTAAAAATCGTTCATATGAAATTATTTTTGTACGTTCAAATCTTTTTAAATATAATATTCTAGTGTCGTAAAATTGCACCTCGTAGCAATTTCACCTACATTTTTGCATCCACTCTAGTGTCCACTCCCTTAATATTTGTGTAGGCTCATTTCAGCCCTTACATGAGCCCTTTACCCCTCAGGATGCTTAAGACACTTTTTTAGTAGCTACCTTCTTTTGTCATTTTTGGGCAAAATTTTTTGGACATTAGAGTGTCGCATGGACATTTGTGTGTCATGCTAGCATCTCGCGACATTTTAATGTTCAAACTGTCGTTTTTGATCTCTTTGTCAGTGGAAATAGCTTGCTACACCTTGTAATGGCTCGATTTTCCCTTCTATTCTCTATTTAAAATCATCTTTTTAATTTATTTGGTCATCTTCATCTCTCTTGAAAACTCTCTTTCCTTTCTCTCAAAATCTCTCTCTCTCTTGCTTGCACAACTCTCTATAGCTTGCTACAATGGTCTCAAGCCCTCACGACGTTCTCTACAACTGACTTGGCTCTCACAACACCTCTCTTTCTTCATCTCTTTTTTTGGCTTTCTCAAGCCTTGCAGATAATATCTATTTGTCTTATGTCTATTGAGCATCTTGAGATTTATCACATCCTTTGTTTATGCATTTTATATTTTGTCTATTTGGTTGTCTATGGAGGTGGAAACACCGAAAGGCGGGTTTGACTGAGGCAAGCCCCTAAACAACCCCAACATGTTCTCTCAATCTTGTGTGTGCAGGTATTGAAGACATTTATTTGATGGAGGCTTCATTGCTTGGTTTTTTTCTTCCTTCATTTTGTCATTTATATTCTATTTAATCTACATTTTACTTAGTTTACTTAGTTTTAGTTCTATTATCCTCTGTTATTTTTTTACATTTCAAGAGTTCTTAGCAATCTAATTGTTAGTAGTCATTTTGCTATTTTCTGTGACATTCTTGGTTTTTGGTTTGTATGAGACGTCAGCGTGCCATTGGGACGTGTGTGCATCATGCTATCCTTGCGCTGCATTGTCGTCTTTGGCCATAAGCTTGTCAATTTGTCCAAAAGACCTCTATGACCTACTCTTTTTTATTTTGAAACTCACCATTTTATATCCTATCATTTGAGCTTTGCCTTTGAGGTAGTTGAGGACTATTTGCTCCGTGTAGACTCTTCTTTGTCCTAGAGACTCAGGAGTAGCAAATTTCCTCTACAAATATGTTGTTTGCAATTTATTGTTTGTAGTTGTGATAAGAGCAATAACAAATGGGAATTGTTAAATATGGACAAGGCAATGCAGGAATATTGGAGGGTGTATGAAGGACGTGCAAAATTGTTTTATAAATCTTTTATGTAAAATGAAATAATTATCTTTCAACGTGGCTTTTATACCTAACACTTCTTGAAGTTTTGAGAGTTAAAAGTGGTAGTTTTCCAAGGCTCTGCAAACACATCCATTTTGTAGAGATTAGACAGTTTTAATAGGTAAGCGATGCTACTTTTTCTCAAACCTTGATTAATAGACTGAAAATATAGCCTTCTCGACTAAAATATAGCGGTGCTACTTTTGTTTTAATGAGGTAGAAGAGGTTGTGACACAGACATCTACTATTCTACTTGAATTGTTAACTCCTTCGTGTAATAGAATTGTAGGATAAAAGCCATGCCAAATGGTGTTTGTAAATAATCACCAACCTAAACTCACCTTTTTCAATTTGTAGATACCTGGAGGAGAGGGAAAATCTACTCTTGAGTTAACTTGAGAGCTTATTTGCTCGAGGAAATAAAGGAATTGAAACTTCAAACTGCATTCAAGGTGTGCTTAACTTCAGAAAACCTGACATTTATGCAACCATTCAGAGTTGTTAAATTTTGATACACAACTATAACACGAGGAAGAACCAGATACTCTTATCCAGGTTATTTATTTCATATGTTTTCTTTCTTAGAAGCATTCTCCAATTCATTCAAGTTATGAATGATGGGAAGCCATCCCTTTTCAATAATATTACAAACAACTGCAGAGCCCATTTTATCTTTACTCAACTTGCAAAGACCAGTCACTAAGTTTTGATAAGTCTTATCAATGGGGTTATGATTATTTTTATTCTAAACCATCATATTGAGAAACTCACAAGTTGAAACCGTTTCATCTTCTTCAAAATGATTGTTAATGAGCACAGTATAGATGAGTGCCTTAGGCTCTATGCCCTTACTTTTCATACTGTGCAGGTAATCTCAGGCAAGTTTTGTCCTATTATATTTGCAAAGTCCTTCAATCAAAGTTGTATATGCAATTATATTAAGATGACATTCTTTTTGCTCCATTTCATTCCACAAGGCAAGAGCTTTTGTGTCTCTTTCTGCATTAAAAAGACCATTTATTAAGGTTGTATATGTAACAACATAGGGAGGCGGGCCTTCTGAAACCATCTTAGGAAGGTAAGGGAGTGTTGGATCAACTTCATCATTTTTACACAATCTATTCATCATTGCATTATAGGTCACGACACTTGGTGCATGTCATGTTTCCAACATTTCATTTAGGATTTGTTGGGCATCATTTACTCTGCCAACCTTGCAAAACCCGTTTATTAGAATATTGTAAGCAACTACATCAGGAACATAAAGCTTTTCTGACATTTCCTTGAAAAGCTTCCATGCATGATCCACTTCACCAACTTTGCAAATGCCATCAATTGTTGCAGAGTATGCAATCATATCCTGTAGGAACCCTAAGTGAACCATTTCATTCGAGAAATCGTAAGCATCAACTATTTTACCACAATAACAAAGCCTTTTAACAAGGTATAATGTTTAATCCAGGGAGCATAACCATGAAGCCTCATCTTCCTCATTAGGTCAAAAGCTTCACTAACCTTCTATGTTTTGCACGGGCATCCAAGAATCAAAAATTGTAAGTATATTGTGTTGGATCAATTCTTCTCTCCTTCATATCATCCAAAAGCTTGTAAC
>VDFB02083057.1:0-110055 GCA_007258455.2 Sequoia sempervirens
TATGCAAGAACTAAGAATTACAAAATTGGCTTACATTTGACTTCCACACACATAAATTTTCACACTTTTTGATGTTCACACATAAGTCAAAAAGTATATGTGCATAAGTTGTAAAGTATACACTTGAATACACGTAACTCATATCTATTGAACCATGAATTTATAATTTGCAAATATGGACACCATCGATAAAAAGATTTGTATTAAGCAAATAGCCATGTACGCATACATCAATATATGTCGATATAAGTATAAAATATAGTTAGAAAATAACCATATAGGCTTATGAGAATGCCATCTAGGCATTCAATGTCAAATATATCCAATACAAAATATGTACAAAATTGCCATGTAGGCATACAACAAAGGGCTCTGTGTATTCAAAATTCATTTCTCTCCATGCTCTGGTTCAAATACAATTTTCTTTCCCTTTGTTGGGCGATCTGATGGTGATAAGTTTGTCACCCATTTCTACTGTGCTCGAGGAGTGCTCCTGTTGCTCCTCCTAGTGTTTAGCTTCTGGTGAAGTTTCAATTGTTACAATAAGAAGTAAGGCCATTAATATATAGAAATTACATTATAAAAATTAATATATTTAACAAAATAATCACTTACGGCTATCTCACGATCACTCTCCTTGATGGAAATATTTGCACGCCAATGCTCAGGCATGCTCAAGCCCTGTATAAATCATCAAAATAGGAATTAAACTATGAATAAATAATGGTTTGATTTTTCACTAGAACTAGTTCATCTATAACAATGAATGTAAATTGAAATTTAGTAATTTTCCTCATACCTCCCCTATCAGAGCCATTGAGGATTGTATAGCAGAGGAAACACCAATATCCATTGCCCTCGTAACATTTGGCAGTGTTTTTGTCACCAACATCTGAAAATAAAACAACAAATTATTCAATCACAAAAAATTTACAATAGCGATCCATGTGATGACTTATAATGTATGAGATCTAATGAACAAAATTTTGAGTACAAGTATTAAACAAATATATTTCTGATTATTAGTTATCAAATTTGAAGTAATGCTTTGATTTTGAATGATCTGTGTAATGCAACATAAGGTCAACAATATGAATATAAACTACATAAATCTATTAAACTTAGAATTCATTACTTAACTTCTCTTTAAATTCTATATTACCTCCATGAACATTTGATCAAATCTACTGGCACTCGGAGGTGTTTCCTTGAAACCTCCAACAGTACCCTATTCAACATCCAAAATCACATATTAAAATACCATTTGTAAAACAATGCTATTAACACATGTAATAAATTTGTAATTGTTTACTAACTTTACATACCCCACCAATAGGTGTACTACAAAAATAAGTAGGTGGATGACTGGTGTATCCAGTCTCTACACTATGACCCTGTAATTTTATTAAAATAATAACACTAAATTAGTTAATCTTGCATTTCACAATCAAAATTTAATAAATTAAATTCAATGAACATGTTGAATTTTACCTGAGTGTCAATGCCATATGCATCATGCAAAATTTCAACCGTCCTCTCCATCCATGTAGATGCATACAGATTAGGCTGTGTAGTAGCATATGGATCCTGCGTAGCACCCTCTTGAGTGCCGGTAGGGTCATACGAACAAGTCGCCCTGCAAGATTGACACACATGGGTTCGAAGGCCACCACCAGAACACTCCCCTAGATGGTGCTATACAATAGGGCTAGTGTGATGGATTACACTCCAAGTCAAAGTTGTGATCACCTGCAATGTCTCTATGTCGGCACTCTCCTTCACAACGGCAGGCATCACAATCTGCTCACGAGGCAGCCTAGCAAGAGGTCGTCTCCCTTGCAGTGTAGGATCCGGCTGTGCACCGGGCCTGCCTGAGCTGACCCCCCACCTCTCCCTTGGAACTCCCTCATATCAAAATAATTTGGGATTTGGTTCAATACAAACTCACTGTATAGTTTCCTAAGAAAATATTGGGGGGCTTCACAATTATTGCACGGTGGGTAATCAAAGACCATATACCATCATCTTTCATAAAAATGGTTCTTAATCTCTTGGTGGTGGAACCAATGAATAGGAAACCTCTTTGCATTGAGAGTAAGATTTTGATTTGTTTTAGGGTCGGTGAATAGAGAGCACAAATCACCTTTAGTAATTTTTAAATCTTTTACTTGTTTATATGATAATTTGTCTGCGTAATATGCCCTAGCTATCTGCCTCCTATCTTTCCATCTAGATATTTGTTGGGTGATTGAATCTACATTTTTTAACATGTATTTCAATGAATTTGCTAGAAGGATTCTTTCTATGGTTGAAGCATTTGGATCACTCAACCTACTGATAAGATCCTCAAGTTGTTTTCTATTGTTCTCAATTTCACTCCTCAAATTTTCTTGAGTGCCAGGAGGGAATTGAGAGAATGGTGGGGGAGGTTAATTTTGTTGTTGAGGTTGAATTTGTTGAGGATTTTGTTGTTGAGGATTTATCTCCTCTTCTTGTTGAGGATTTGCAGGATTTCCTATAGATTTAAAAAAAACAATCAAATCTAACCTAAAACAAACAAAATCAATTTAAAACTAACAAATTCAAAATAAATAGTAAACAATACTTACCTCCTGCATCTCCTCATCGTCGTGTCACCATATTTGCAGAAAAAATCCAACTGTTCTTGATGAAATTTGCACAAGTCCTTCCTCCTAGAACGCGAGCACGAAATGAAAGGTTTTGGCCGCGGGCAGAGCTGAGAAACAGTGAAAAGCAAATGATACACATTTCACTTTTTTTTTTCTTTTAAAAGCACGTAATGCGCTTGCGTTATAATGTGAGCGCGTTATGTGTTTCCCCATTTTTTTGCCATTTTCCCAAAAAAGTGCAACCAACTTCATGCACCCACCCATTTATTTGCACTTTCACATTGAGTTTTGGGCCCTATTGCATTTATGACCTTCATATCATTATTAATAGGCCCCTACGATGCTATATTATGCATCTTAAGGCTTATTTCAATTGAGACCTCGACATAGAAATCAAATACACTTAATTTCTCAACTCCCCATCATTTCCTCAAGCTAAAAAGGCCTGGTGGGACCTATATGCCACCTTGGGAATATGAGTCCCATCTAGATGGGACCTATATGCGACAAGTAGTGTATGAGTCCCATTTAGCCCCTTTTTAGGGTTTTGAGTGGGAAATCAGGGTTTTAAGTTCAAATTTCATGAATGTTGGCTTATGGGATCTAATAAATAGTAAGCTAGATGGATTGCATATATAAAAATGTCTTAAATCATTATTTCACTAATCCTTCATGATATCAACTTAAGCTATCAAGAGTTAAGCATTACAATACTTCACAAGAGTGTTACGATAATTTACAAGAGCACTTCTAAGACATTCAAGAGTATATTTCTTCATCATTGGTTGCAGCATTTCAAGATCCATCATCATGTCAAATTCATCATGCATCATATTTGTTTTTGACCTAACATTTGTGATGTAGGATTTCATGATTCAAACAAGCATTCAAGTCAAGATCCATATCATCCAAGCAAGAGTCAATATCTACATACATTGGAGCCACTTCATACATGTTTAGAACACTTTATTGCTAAGATTTGGTGAGTCATTACATTGCATATTTTTTGTTCATCATTCCTCCTTTACATTTGATTTTATTACAAGGTTTGATTACCAAAATGGGGTTTGACCAAGGTAAACCCCTTTATACTAACAAAACAACATTTTTCCCTCTCTTTAGTGTGTGATTTGTAGATCTAGGTTGGGGAAATATCAAAGAGAAAGATTGGAGAAAACTTGTCTAGTGTTCAAAATTGTCAAAGTTGTCACATCATCTACAAGACCATTGAAAGACTTCTACAATGCAAAATTCAACATTTCAAATCCAAAAACTTGGTTGAGAGGATTGAGCAGAGATTGAAGAGTAGATTCAGGGCCTAATTTTTTTGATAAGCCAAACTAGACTGATATTCCATTTCTAGCATATAAGTCCTAGTACAATGAACTTTACAAATTTCAAGAGCTCTAGACATATCTCTTCTAGATTAATGTTCCTTCCTAGAAACCCTAATCTGGGACTAAATCACCCAGACTGGCATATGAGTCCCAATAGGCATTAATTTCAACATATTCAACATTTAAAGTCTCCATTCAATCTCCTGCAGATTTCCAGGTGTGTACCTCTGATTTTTGCTCTAATTTACATGAATTCCTAAGTCATTTAGTGATGTTTTACATTTCATTAGGTTTTGACATTAGATCTTGCATATCATTAGTATTTATAAGCCCTATCTTTCTATTGAACCCCTCTTTTGTCATTCGTCATATCCTAGAACACCCCTATTGTAGATGTCTTTTCATCATTTCATCCATAAGCTTGAGATCTCTTGGGTTTCTTTGAGTGTAATGGTTGCAAAATAGGAGAGTCTCATAACCCTTGTACACGTTCCATCTTCCAAAAAGGTGGAACCCTATTTTCCACATTACAAGGTCTTAATAGTAATTTGGTGCATCCCCTTAGTAGGAACTAGGTTTGAACATTTTACATTATCCCTCCACTCTTTTCCTCAAAAAACAAGTAGTTGAGTTTAGATTAGGTGATTTTAGAAAGGAAACCAAGCCTCTAGAGATTCACCCTAAATTATGACCAACCCACAAGCCTTTGAGTGTTTCCCTACTTCATTGGATTTCGAGCTAATAGCTTATTAAGGATGAAAATCCACATTGACAACAATGATTATGTTGACCATGCTCTCCATCAAGTTTGTACATCTTTCAATGTCAACTTAAAAAATATCTTAGTAATGCTGAGATCTCTCTCTTATCTTTCTAACCATATAATTTTTCCATGCTTCAAGTATGTCAAGGTTTTAATATTTAATTTATTTTTCTAGTGTCTCCATTTTTTGTCACAAACATATGTAGGGTATTTTTGGTTGCATTTTTTTACCCATTCATTGATTTAAAAAATATGTAGGGTATTTTTGGTTGCATTTTTTTACCCATTCATTGATTTAAAAAATAAATACATTTCTAGAAACTAGACTCTATTTTATACACATTAAAATAAATAAAATTTATTTATTTATTAATTTAAAAATTAGGGGGTGCATACACAATTTTTTATTTCTCAAGATGTGTCCACTTTGAAAATTAGTAAAAAATCATATATTCATTAAAAAAAAAGTGGAAATATCAAGTATAAAATACATGGTGTTAGCTACTTTCTCATAGAATAAATTTCTGAAATGCAATTTTTTATTAACATTTTAGGGGCACCACACCGGACACTGTATTATTGTTGATGAAAAGAATAAGAGAAGTTTTTTCTTCCTTTTTTGAACCCCTTAATCTCCACCATTTAAAAAGAAAAATGGAATTTTTAGAACTAGATTTAGAGTGCTATGACTCTTAATCGTGTTGCATCTTTAAATTTCTAGATTAACTATCTTAAAATTATCAAACAAGATTAGTCTTTTCTAATTTTAGAAAAAAAATGGCGACATAAGACCCCCTTTAAACTTACATTTCCATGCATATACCCTTGGTTGGTTTCTTTAATTTTTGATAATGGAGTTTATCTTGATTCACAAGAGTGTTGTACTTATGAATAATGGAGTATGTCTTAATTCATAGATATTTTTCAATTTTGACAATAAGGAGATCACCTAATGCATTCATTTTGGTATTTAACTTTATCAAAGAGTTATTTATAAGATCATAATGTATTATATTGAAAATCAATTTTAAATCAACATATATTATTCCTATGATATTTTATATATAATTATGGTTTGATCTACAAAAAAATTGTACTCTACAGTTTTTAATAAATAACAAGATAATTTGGCCTTACTACAAATTTTCCCATACATATCAGCTTCTCACTCATGAGCCTTGCCCCAGTTTCATTTTAGGCTTCTTCCCCTTTTATTAGAAATTATTCTCTTCTTTAGGGAAATGGAACTATTTTTCTTAGAGCCAAAAAAATTATGACTCTATTGAGCACTGCATTATAGTTGTGACAGGTTCCTTGGGTCACTATTATTTGAAGAATCTACTAGTTATCACCAAGCCCAAAAATAATTACATTTGAAGATTTATTTTTCCTTTCAATTTTTTCCCTTTCACTAGGTTTTAACTCTACTATTTAAATTTATATATCACTTGCTAAAGTAAGAATTTATATAACATATTTTATGTCTACAATTTGTATGAATAGCTTTGATCTACCTAGAAGGTATTGTTATCACTTAGGACTACACCCTAGTTGAGTATACACTCAACCATCCAATGTAACATGGAAATATCCTCAAGCTGTGGGTTGCTTATAGTGAGGATGAATCTCCAGAGTAGGTTGGTTACCTTGGAAAATCACCTAAAACTACTAAAACTTTGAGGAAAAGGAAAATAAGGATTTCATGAAACTGAAAACTAATTCCTAGGAGGTGATAAAACCAAAATCTTTATGTTTAACTAGTTTAACCAAATCACAGTATGACTCAATAAGGTTTTGACTTGTTCACAACTTAGATCAAACCATGAAGCACATAAAAAATTTCATATGAAGGTGTTAGTTTCAACTTATTACATGAAGAGTTTTCACAGCTACAATCTAATGAAATGAACACACAATATATAACCTGTACTTAAACATGCATCATTTTCCTAAACATTACATAAAATGGGGAAAAAATAAAATTGAGAAACAACTATTGTCATCATCTTATTGAATCAAAAGGATTGTTTACAATGTATTTTAATTTGAGCTACAAGGTCAATCTTTTATGTTGTGACCATGAAAAGAAAGAAAGAACTAAAAAAAAAAGGCCTAGAGATTCCTTTATAAATAAGTTCAAATTCTAAATCCATCTTTGAATGATTTGGAAAAGAAAATAATACATACAACTTGATTGATGTTTCTTGCTAACCTTAACTCTTGCAAACTCCTTGAAATCAACTCCTAGATTGAAGGAATCTCCTCACTTTCTAACTTAACTGGCCACCTTTGATGCTAAATATAAACTGGTGTGTTTCCATTTTGAAATATAAATCTATACTTGCTAAGAATCATTGACAAAACCTCTAAAAATTAGGAAAATTTCTTAGATTTTCCAATTTAGAAAGATTGCATTGTCAAAACCAATTGCCCTTGACATCAAATTTCAAAATCTGATTCCACACCCAATTCATAAAACATGAGCACAACTAGAAATATAATCAAAGAAAATTAACAGTAATCACTTCTCTTCCAGAAAACCATTTGTCATATTTGAATGTCTTGATCACTTTGATAAAACTTTGCTCATGATGCTTGAAAACCAACCACTAACCCTACATAGAAAAACATACTTTGATATCTCTCTTTCTTTATAGATTTCTCAAGTAGCAAAGTTGTGATTTCACCATGATAAGAAATTACTTAGCCATATGCAAGCATCTTCCAACAATAATCTCAATATGTAGGTAACCTCCTTGTGGTTACTCACTGCCACTCTTATTGGTACTATTCCTAAAGAATCCTTGAAATAACCTCACACATGATCATACTAGAAACCCTGCCTAGGAAAAGATTAGACGAAAAACTACATGACAAAATTTTCCTAGGGATACATGAAATAGATTATCATCTCATTCATTAGGTACTCTTCATAAACACTGCTCACTAGTCATTCATCCACAATGCATAAGAGTAACTACCTAATTATCCCATGCACTCCTTAATGATTCTTATGATGATAAACATCAATGAAGAACAATCCTTAAATGTGCAATGACTGCCTCTGACTTCTTGTATAGTGAATGTGCCTTTGAAACTTGTCATAAGAAATTTCTCATCATGATTGATTTGATTCTTCATATACTCCTTTGACAATGAATTGCCCCTTATGCTTATAGGATTGAGAAATACGACTTCACTATAGGTCTGTACTTCAATCATTGACTAAGATCTTCCTTCAACTACCCTATGAGCCAACTATACCCTCAATGATAGTCATACATTACATCATTAACTATGAAAAGAATAAAGTATATCCTCTTTTTCATTTTTATATGTTGAAAATTTCAAACAAAAAGCCTCTGATATTGGACACTAATACTATATCTATCTCCAATACCTGTTTGTACAATGTTAATAAATGAACCTCTATTTTAACATAAAATTTGAGAAAGTCTCCTTGTATGGATTGTTCAGGCTATGATCTAAGACATAGCACAAAAATTTCTCAAACACATCCCGTCTTTGTGCAAATCTAATGATTTTATCAACTCCATCTTTTTATGTTATTAAATATGCATTGCCTTACATTTTTCTACCTGCTCTTATTACCATTACATCTTGACCCTATCATAACTCTTCATGACTTCATGAGACTTTACTTAGATGTTTAACTGTCCTTTGTCCACCATACTTGAGAGCTTATGTGTTGTCATCTTACACTATCAATAGGTTGTGACTATATTTCAACTCCTCCATTATAAGCTTGCATTATGCATGGTTATCTTTGGGGACCATTAATTTCAATAGGAAGCTTGACACCGTATCTTGTTTGTTGTCATTGTGAATGTAGATACTCTTGAAAACAAGCTGCTTCCTCTTCAAAATGTTGTCTCATGGCCATCTGATGATCATTCACTTCCCATTCATGTACATCTCATCCTTAAAATATTATCCTAACTTAATCCACAACTAAAAGAAAAGATAAAGAAGGAAGTTCCATGAAAACACTTAAGGTTTGGCACATTTATATATTAGACTACCCCAAACAAAACCATGCTCTACTTGACAATGACCAATTACTTACTTCATTATCTTTAAACTACCAACTTTCATTAACTTGACACATACTTGCATGATGATTGCTTCTTTGATCTTCTTTGGTCAACTTTATAATGGTGTTTTCCAATGCTTCCTAGGACACCACTATTAGGAATTTATCATAGTATTTCAACCTTAAAATATAGATAATATATCTCCCCCTTGAATGGTCTTACCATCTACCCTTTGTGAAACTATATTTTCATGAATTTAACCTCACTTCCTAACCCCAGTCATCAGTCACCATACCCTTGGAACTCAAAGATCTTTTATGCTGAAAATATTCATATAGTAGTCCCTATTCACTGTCATCTTGATTGGATTTTACATCATCATAAAAAGAAAAACAAAACATGTCTTTACAACCATACTAGACTACCTCCTTGGTTCCAACATATTATAGATCTACATATAAATGGTTAATCATTATAACTATTTCTACAACATGAAACTTGACATTTTACCCTTCCATGCATCATTATGAAGTTGCTATGTCACCTTTATCCACTACATGCATTTCACTACAACATTTAAATACTAAGAACTGCCCCTCAACTCTTCCATACTAGGTCTGCATCTTGCATGATTGCTATGCTTTGAATCCTCCCTAAGCTATATTTTTATCAAGTTTTGATAACAACCATCCCTCATCACAGTCATGAAAAGAATGACTCTCCCTAAGCTAGAAGATTGCCTACCATGATTTGACTTTGAAATGATTCAAGAGTTTCATGTCATGATTTGTAAAAATATTCTCTCAAGCTCTCAAAGTTGTTACTTTGATTCAAGGCCATTTGGAGTATCACACTGTCTTGAATATAACTCCAAAACCCTTATCTATACCTAAGAAAAGGAGTGTCTTTTCTGATCATGAAACTCATCAGGTGTTTTTTTGTGAGTCCTCTTATTTTTCAATAGCCTAGATATGGCTATCCATAAAAACCCTAGAAACCTCTATTCATTTACTTGTTTGTGATTGAATCATGCAAAATCACTGTCTTGTTCACTGTTTTTATTACATGAATGCTCTTCACTTTGATTCTTATCATGCCAACTATAACCTTGTCATGCAACTGTTAAAAATTCTGGAATGCATCCCTAACCCATGGCTTGTAAGGGAGATTTTAAACAAAGAAATAAACATCCAAAATGAAATGAAAGACAAATAGAAACATTTTTGGTCTCCTCAAAACACAAAGATAAAGCAAACCAATCCTATAAGAAGAATATCTATTGAAAACGGAGCTATGAAATTCTACAAACCTGACCAAAATGTTAGTATTGCATGAAAACCATGCTCCTTCACTTTGCAGGGTCATAGTTTTGTACTTGAACCCAAGCTTTCATGCTTTCATTTGTCCAAAAATGAAGTCACAACTTGCATAAAAAGGAAACACGTGAATGTCTCCCTCACATAGCCAAAAATCAAAATTTGAAACTTCAATCCTTTTCCTATTTGCACGTGTACTTCATGAACATAAGCTTCAAAGAGGCACAAAAAGGGATTAAAATTCCTTTTATCAGTTTTTTCCATCAAATAAAACTATTTTGACCTGAATACTTGACCTTTAACATTATCGTTTGCACTTATGATAATATTTAAAGGAGGTTTCTTTAAAATATGTTTTAAAACTTGGCAAAAACAAGGCTTTAAATATCTCTTTTTCCCTTGTTAACAAATCCCTTCAGATGGAGGCCCTATAAAACCTAGGATATAGGACCAATTGACCTATTAATGAACTATTTATTCCATAGAAAAATGGCTCACTCACATTTTCATGGTACTTTAGGTCCTACTTTCTTAGTATTTGATCTATTTTGCTTGATTTAATGATGAAATATGACTTCAATATTCACATTAAATGCTAAATATTTAAATTATTAATGTCTTGTGATAGTGTTTCAAAGTGTTGTAAAACATTTCTACACTCTTCTAGACTCTATTTATCACAATTCATTAAAAACCACCTTTTTATCCATCATCAAGTCCTATTTTGAAGTGTTGCAAAGTCTTGTAACAAATATTCACACTTTTTTAGACATATTTCCCTTATTTACACCTTTCTTATGTCTTTTATGACCCCTTTATACACTTATAGGACACATTTAAGTGTATTTTTGAATGTAAACCTGACAAATAATATTAAATGTACTTTAATTCCAGACACCCTTTCACAAGTCTAGGGTGGGACCCATTCTCCATGGGTGGAAAATGAGTCCCCCTTGGCTCCAAATTCAAAATATTTCAAATTTTCTTTCGGGTTTTTATTCAAAATTACCTTATGTTAGCCTCCGATGTATTATCAAGTTACTAAGGTGCAAATGTGTATAAATAAGTGATTTTCTCTCATTATTCACCCCCATTTGTCTTATTTTTCATTCAACCATCCAAGCATTTCATCTCTAAGCATTTCACATCTTTTATGAACCAACAATCAAGTATTTGGGAGCTTCCATTGCATTATCTTCAGATTTCTTCAACAAGGGTTTGGTAAGTGATAGCATTTATATGTTATTTGTTTATCATTTTGTTCATATTTCATTTCATTATCAAGGGTTTGATTACCAAAGTGGGATTTGACCAAGGAAAATCCCTATAACCTAACCCTTAACCATTTTTCCCCTCTTGCATGTGTGTTTGCATACTCTTTTTATGTAGATTTATCAAGCAAAAAGGTGTTGAAAGATGGTCAATAATTCAACAAAGCATTCTAAGTCAACATCAACCTATTTCAAGCTTGGAGAAGACCTACAGTCTGTTTTCTACATATTTGACTTTGGCAACCCAATAGAAACAAAATTGTACATCCAGGCCCACAGTCTTGATTCCTGAATCTACAAAATTATGGGAGAGGACTGATTCACCACCTGTTGCGAATGAGTCCCACCTTAGGGGAAAAAAAAGTGATTTTTCTATATTCTAGTTCTCGACACTTAGAAACCTATTTTTGAGTGTTTTCATCAGAAGCAAGACTGATTCGCCATCAGTGGAAAATGAGTCCCACTATTGATATTCATTGATTTCAGATAGCATTCAGAATATTCTAGATTTTCCCAGGTGCACTCAGTTCATCTTTGTTTTATCTCAGTCATTCCTATTTACATTTTCTACATATCTCACTATGTTTCAAACATTACATAGAACATTAGTATTGCATTCACATTTAGTCAGTTGACTTCATTATCTATTTACATTCATTCTATTCTATTTAACATTTTGCATTCTTATTTGAGTGAGCCCTTCAATTTTGGTATTGGTAGATTATGGCCTAGAGGATTTTATCTCTCTCCTTTTAGGTGAAACATCCTAAGAGTGCAAGAGAAGGATAGAGAACCTTCCTCTCCCATTCTTCCCATATACCCCAAAATTGATGGTTCAGTATGTTAACTTGGAAGGTGAAAATAGGTAACATTTTGGTGACTTTGAGGGGGTGTTTCCTACTAAACAAGAAGGACCAGTGCCTATTGATATCCATTGGGAACATGAGTTAAAATAGCCTTCAAACAAATCTAGGGAAGACTTGTAACCTAGTTGTATAATGAATAAAAACTTTTTATAAGACAACATACTTGTGCACCAGTACTTAGAGAAAGGAAAAATAATCCAAAAAATTGGTGCAACAACACATTATTGAAAGAAACACCTACTCTAACCTACTCTAACCAACAAAGAATGATGTTCAAAAAAATCCATTAACTGGCTTTGAAAAATAACTCCCTTTCCTAACAAACAAAGGATGTTTTGCATGCTTATGAACTATTGATAAGAGGTGAGAAAAAAGAAGAAAACCCACAAAATGTTGCAATGCCTCTTGAAGAACATAACCAAACTCATTCACCCTTTGAATTTGACCAAACATAGTGCTAATTTGGCATGAATGGGTAAGTTGGATCTACTGCTCCTCAATTGCAATCTCATCCTTAGATGTACTGAAAGCCTATTGTATCTTACTGGTAACATTGTTAATGAAACCTCTGATGGGGCATCCTCTTGAAAGGATAAAATTTAAATTTTCATTACTAATTTCTTGTTGGTTATCTACTATTTCAACCTCATATTTCTAATTCTTGAAAGGATAAATATTAAATTCTAATTACAGATTTCTTGTTGGTTATCTATTGTTTCAACCTCATCTTTCTGACTCAAATCACTTGAAAACATGTCATCAATCTTTATACAGAACTCCTCTATTGTGTTTGTGCACAAATCTTCATCCAACACATCATTAGTTTCTTCATTCATAACATGCTCTAAAATATTGTCATGACTGATTTCTTAAGAGCTTAACGAGATATCAAAACTCATACCTTGGAAAGTAGTTTCTTGCATTCTTTCTTGTTCAACTTGCAAAATATTTTCATGTTTCTCAACCTCTTCATTATTCAAATCAAGGATTCTCTCACTCATCTTCTCATGAATTAGCACCTTGTCTAAATGGTTTTCATCACTCTGCTACTCAAAACTTGGAATTGACCTTAGTATAGACATACTCTTCTCATTTGCATCCACAAAACTAGGAATTTCATCAAACACATCAACTAAAACCTATTTCAAATTATCTAAGTTTGCAAAAAATCCTCAAGATCATTCCAAAATAGATATTCTTCACAATATTCTTGAATGTTTGATGAAAGGGGACTATATTTTACCTCATCACAACTCTCATCAAGATTTCTAGACTCCACAAATAGGTCACCTTTGCAATCCTCTTCCTAATCCAAGACTCCATCATCACACTCATTGAATTCAATCAACAACTCATCACATTGTCTTACATCCTCTTGATAATCAAAAACTATTGTTTATGAGATCAAAACCACATCTTCTTCATCATTTTTAATGAAAGAAGGTAGCTCATCAAACCAAACTATGGAATGCTCCTCTTGATCAGCCTTTTTTACCTCATTATCCTGTTGTCCTAGCTAATCTTCTAAAATAAGTATTGAAAATTTTTCATCATCTTCAACAAAACAAGGAAGCTCATTAGTCAAAACATTCAGAGATTCATCTTGAGAATTATTTTCTTGTTCAATCCTTTTCTGTTCTAACCGATAATCCTCCATAGTTGTATGCACTAAATCTACATTTCTAAGTTCCATCATGGTGAGTGAGTTATCCTGAAAGACAATGGGTGCATTCTTATAAAGGTGAATAGTGAGAGGAGACTCAAATTCATCTAGTGGGGAAACTTGGGGAGCTTCATGGGTTTCTTGAATGAAAAAATGCTCTTCACGGAGCTACTCTTGAGGAAAAATAGGCTTAGTTTGTGTCAACATAGGTTCTTGCAGTGGTAAAGGATCTCTACAACTTGGAATCTTTACTTTAGGAGGGTTAAGAGGCTTACTTTATTTGAAACTTGGAAATTTATACTTACAAACCTCCTCTTGAATAGGTTGATATGGAAAGAAAGGAGATGTTTGGACTTCACACCTTTGTGTTTGAGAAACACAAGCTTCATTTGCTCCTCTTTTGCAGTTATCTCCCTTTCAATATTCTCTTAAAATTGTATCCTTTGTGTCTCTAACTCCTGCTCATGAAATTAGGCTTGATAATCCAACTCCTATTGTTGCAAATTAAATTTCATCTACATATTGATGTCAACCGACAACTTACCCATGTATAACAACACACCATTCATGTCACCAATCTCTATATGGTCAATATTTTGGATTTGATCAAAAAGATGCTTGTAATAGTCTTCTTGAGGCTGATTATGTGAATAACCATGCTAGTTGGCAATGAAATCTTCTTGTTGGGACTTATTTTGAGCATATTGAACCAACAATTTTTCGGGGGCTATGGTTCTTTTGCTCTCTTAGGGTTTTTAACCTAAAAGGAGAGAGATAGGCCAAAAAATGTGGTGGTTCACTCAAACTAATGCAAGTGTGATTGAAATGTACCTAAATGCAGAAAACTGATAAAATATATTGATTAACAAATTGAAACTAAGGAAATGCAAAGTGTTTGAAAATATAGTGTAGTATGAAAAAATATACTATATGACCTAGAAATGCAAACAAAAATATAATAGAAAATGATGAAAATGAAGGTACACACCTATAAATTCTGAAGAAACTAGAAAAAGCTCTAAAAATGTAGAAATGCTAATTTTTAAGCCTTGACAGACTCATTCACCATTCTGGGCGAATCAATCCCAGTTCTGGAAAACTACACCAAGGCCCCTTTTAGCCAAATGGGTATCCAAATATATACAAATATCTAAGAAATAGGTACAATGGGACTCATTCACCACTCTGGGTGAATTAGTCCACTTCAGATTTTCTAAAAATTCAAAAGTGGAATCTGAAGCTCCCAATCTACTCTTTCTACACCTCCAGGTGCTTGGATCCAAAACCTTGATTTTGAAAGTTGTAAATGACTTTTTGTGTAGATTTTGACCTTGCAAAAGTGGAGATGACTTCAACAAGTTTGAAACCTAATCTTCAATCATGTCCAAGCCAGCCAAGATGCCTAAAGCTACAAACACACAAGAAGAGAAGGAGAAATGTTGGATGTTAGGGCATGGGGGTTTTCCTTGGTGAAACCCCTTTTTAGGTAATTAAACCAAATGGAGAAATAAGATGAAGCATGAACATGAAATGAAGGAATCAGTACCTTGCTATGATGATAAATCTTGGATTGTTGCAACAATATGAAGAATCTTGCCTTGGAATGTCTGAAGAATGCTATCTTGATGACTTCAAATGATAAAACCCTAACTTGCTTGACTTGAGATAGAAGATAAATGATGAATGATGGATGCATAATGAATGTGTTGTTAATTATGGTTTATAGGCTTGTATTTATAGGAAATTTACCTTATTTTCCTATTAATTGGATCCCTAAGGCTGACATGAAAGAATAATAAACTTAAATTCCAATTTCTCCCACTCAAACCTTGAAAATGACTCAAATGGGACTCTTTCACCATTAAGGGTGAATGGGTCCCACCTATATGGTACTAATTCACCTCTAATGGTGAATGGGCCCAACAAGGGCCATTCTGCTAGCTGGAATGTCGAGAAATGAAGAAATCAGGTTTAAATGATGATTATGTTAGTTATTTCATCAAATTATGCCTTGGGAGGCACAATATGGGGTCATAGGGTCCTATTAATGATGATGTGAAGGTTAATTAGGGCTTAGGACACATAATTCAATGTGAAAGTGTGATTAAATGCACTTTACATCATTAAAATGGCATCCACTTAGCCTAGAATGGCACAACATCCAATGTGAATGTGTAAGACACATTACATTACAACACTAGATTAAAGTCAAATTTATTTTACAAGCCTTCTATATTGATGTTAAAATGAAATTAAATACATTTTACATTGTTCAATTAATGGAAAATGGGTTCATTAAGTCTAGAAAAGTGTGAATGTCTTTTACAACACTTTACAACACCTTTACAAGACATTGTTAGATGCATTTTATTCAATTTTCAAGAGTCCAAGACCTAGTGTGGATGTGTAAAACACCTCACAAAACCAAATCAAGGCCTCATTAAATTCAATTTATCATCAATTATTCACAAATCAAGTGAGTTGCCTTTTTTCTAAGGTACATTTATCCCCCACTTTATTGAGAGGATGAACCTGCTACAAACTCACACTAAAGTAGACATTCAAGCAGGGCCCAATAATACCCATGTGGATGACAAAGAATGGAAAATATCAAAGCATCAGTCAAGCCCCCAAGATCCAGGATCCTAAGTCATACCAACATAAGCATAAAAGGACACACACAAGGTGTTCAATATGTAGCAAAACATGATACGCAATCATGCAATGTCAAGGACTAAAATAAAAATGAATAATGAAATGGATCAAATATGCACTCAATATGGGGCCATGGAACATCAGGTCATCCACAGGGTGAGTTGTCCCATTGAAGTGGTTAAGTGAGAAAGTCATGCCAATGTGTCAGCTTCCCACTGTATAATGAGAAAATTCATGCGAGTTTGTTGACTTCCCGTTATACTAACCATACCAAAGTTATGCTCTTGATAACATTATAAGGTACCACAATTTAATGCTTTTTGTAAATGTTTTTGAATATCATGTAAAGAATTTTGCTAAATGGGATTTTTCTTTTTTCATGTAAGGTCTTCTTCTTAGGGAGCATTTTTCCTAATGTCTCCAAGAGAGGATAAGTCAAGGTGTTAGATCATTATCCATGGGATGCCTCATTTTCATTAGGCCACTTCAGTTGATCATACACTCTTGGAAGGTATCAAACCCAATGACACCACCAAGAAGAGGACACATCACAAGAAAAATAAAAATTACAACCTAAAAATTTCGAAAGGATGTTGTCTATGTATGCCCCCACTTTAAAGTAGTTGCTACACCATTATTGTAAGCAATTTATTTAAAGTAAAAAAGGGTATGAGAGATTATTCGAAAATCCCTATGCCAAGTCATATGTTTTTGATAAGTTGCATCATGAGGAAAGGTAGTATGTCAAATGCAAGTCAATCTTAAGACATGTCATCTGCATCCCAAGCTTGCTCTTATACGTTCATGAAAGGTTAATGAGTAGCCAAAAGAGACAACAACAAGTGACATATGAGGATAAGGCTACCTAACCCCTTGCCCCCACTTAGTGTAGGACAAGAGTGAGCCAAGAAGGGATGATGGTGTGTTGCCCCTTGTGATGGATGCAAAACATGCAATAGTGAGTATGCTATTACCCTACAACTAAATTACATGGCAAGGAGCAACAAATAATGTTATTTATTTGGATAAGAAACAAAGTTTTTGCTTGATACATGTTTAATGAGATATCAATCAATTTAGGATGTACCAAGGTTACAGTTGTCTTGGAATAATCTTGTGCGATAGTATTGATATTGAAGGTTTGTGTGGTGGTATGATTTCTATGAAAGGACAATCAAGAAGATCATGATGTGGTTCTTGTGTTTGAAGCTCTATAGGGACTTGGGTATCTTGTTCTATAGTATCACATCCTTTCTCAGGTTTCTTCATAAGTCTTTCAAGTTCAAGGTTGGCCGTGATTGTATACACTTTATTATATATGTGAGCAATGTCATTGTAACTCGTTTGGTGCAAATAATTGTTCTTAGGTGGGTAAAGGATGAGTTTGGGTTTGTTTTGAGCTTGTTTCTTGTGTGATGGTGGGTAAAGAATTAAAGGACTCTTAGGATGGCCCATGGGGTATGTATGAGGTTCATTGATTGAGGGGGATCTAATGGAAACTTCCACATTCATAACCTCTACAATCTTTGTTTGATGTACCACTAAGGAAGACATATCATTGTCTTGCACCATAATAGTCTCCCTATGAGGAGAGTTCTTAGGAGAACTACAATACAAATGTTCTTGAAATTCAAGGATTGGTTCTGCCAAAATGACTTCATCACAAGTAAGGGAGCTTTCAATGGTTATAAGATTCTCATGATTCTCATCAATTATATCTAACAACACCTTAATATCATCTTTACCAATAGGAGAGATATTAGGAGAGGGGAAAATTCAAAATTTTCCCATAATTTCATCATTTATTGTTAAGGTCTCATTTTCTTGTGCCATAATATCTTCCCTAGTAGGAGATATTGGAGGAAAGTGACAATCAAGAGGTGCATCACATGTCATGGTTATATGTTGGATAGAAGCTTCATCAAAAATAGGGGTGAGATCAAGGGAAGGACAACTATGATTTTCATGTGTGTCCCTAATTTGATCCTCTTGTTCAAATAGACCCTTCCAAATGTTAGGAACATTAGGAAGGACAGAAATAATGCTAGAACTCTCAATAATTGGATTCCTTGATACTGACATATCCTCCTCACAAATGTGTTTGTCATGGTCAATCACGATTGTACCCTTATTCAATAAAGTGGTGTCACAAATAGGGGAGGTGTTAGGAGATGAAGGGAGACTAGATAAAGTGGTGGAAAGGCATTCATCTTGTATTGTTATACTATCTTCCCAATGGGAATGAGGAAAGGACAAATAAGACCTTCATGATTTTCAATGATTGTACCTTCTTTTGCTAAGATACCTTCATCACTTAAAGGAGAGGTATTAGAAGAAGTACAATTATGATCATCATGGCCATCTATGTTTGTATTGCCTTCTAACACATCATCCTCATAAATGGGAGAGATAGGAGGGAGCGTAAGTCTAAGGCAAGCATTAATATTTTCACTCTCTTATGCTAAGAGACTATCATAACTAGGGAATGCATTGAATGAATGACTATCATTCTTAGTAGCTAATTTTTTCAATGAAAACTTAGAAAGCGCAGTTACTAACATTTTTAATAAAAATTTATGCAAACAAAAAATGAAATGTAAAGCCTAAAATGACATACAATTTTTAGATAATAATTGACTACTTATGTTATGCAACAATGGGGGAATGCAAATTTTGAAATTAAGCAATACATGAAATGAGCCAAATTAAGCTATACTTAATGGAATGCATGTAATAGGAACTTAACCAACTAATACAAATAGTTATTGGAAACAAATAGAATCTTAAAAACAAGCTTTCAGTTCTGTAAATGATAGTTTCAGGGGTGCAAAGGGACTAATTTGCGCAAGGTGGCGAATGAGTCCTACTAGGGATTTTTCTAAAAAAAATCATATTTTTGTTATTGATTTTTATGTATTTTGTGTTGCATGATGTAGGTCCTAAGATGAAAATGTAGAATATTAGAAATTTTTAATGACTTGAGATGCAAAAATGCAACCTATATGCACTTTCACTAATGCAAAATTTGAAAACACTAGAATGCAAATTAACTAATGAAAAATGCAATGAAATCTTAATGCAAGCTAGATATAGGATGATGAAGGACTCCAAATGAGAAAATAAATTATTTGAAAGGAAGGTACACCAAAATGAACCAGCATTTTTTTGGGGGCTATGGCTCTCTTGCTCTCTTAGGGGTTTTCACTTAAAAGGAGAGAGATAGGCCAAAAAATGTGGTGGTTCACTCAAAATAATGCAAGTATGATTGAAATGTACCTAAATTGAATGTCCTAAATGCATAAAATTGATAAAATATATTGATTAATGAATGAAAACCAAGGAAATGCAAAGTGTTTCAAAACACAATGTAGTATGCAAACATATGCTAAATGACCTAAAAATACAAAAAAATGTAACAAAAACTGATTAAACTAAAGGTGTGCACCTATAAACTCTGAAGAAACTAGAAAAAGCTCTAAAAATCTAGAAATGCTAATATTTAGGTCTAGTGGGACTCATTCGTCATTCTGGGTGAATCAGTCCTAGTTCTGGAAAACTACACCGAGGCATGTTTTAGCCAAATGGGTATTCAAATCTACAAAAATATCTAAGAAATAGGTATAGTGGGACTCATTCACCACTCTATTTGAATTAGTCCACTTTAGCTTTTCTGAAAGAACTCAAAAGTGGAATTTGAAGCTCCCAGTCTACTCTTTCTGCACCTCTAGGTGCCCGGATCCAAAACTCTAATTTATGAAGTTGTAAATGAATTTTTGTGTATATTTTAACCTTGAAAAAGTGGAGATGACTTCAAAAATTTTGAAGCCTAATGTTCAATCATGTCCAAGCCATCTAACATGCCTAAATCTGCAAACACACAAGAAGAGAAGGATAAATGTTGGATGTTAGGTCATGGGGGTTTGCCTTGGTCAAACCTCTTTCTAGGTAATTAAACCAAATGAAGAAATAAGATGAAGCATGAACATGAAATGAAGGAATTAGTACCTTGGTATGATGATAAATTTTGGATTGTTGTAACAATATGAAGAATCTACCCTTGGAATGTCTAAAGAATGTTATCTTGATGAATTGAAATGATAAAACCCTAACTTGCTTGACTTGAGATAGAAGATAAATGATGAATTATAGATGAATAATGAATGTGTTGTTAATTAGGATTTATAGGCTTGTATTTATAGTCAATTCACCTTATTTTCCCATTTATTGTATCCCTAAGGCCGACATGAAAGAATAATAAACTTAAATTCATGTCTTTCTCGCTCAAACCCTGCAAATGATTCAAATGGGACTCACTTGCCATTAAGGGTGAATGGGTCCCACCTAGATGGGACTAATTCAACTCTAATGGTGAATGGGTTGCACAAGGGCCATTCTACTAGTTGGAATGTCGAGAAATGAAGAAATCAAGTTTATTTGGTGATTTTGTTAGTTATTTCATCAAATTATGCCTCAAGATGCACAATATGGGATCATAGGGGCCTATTAATGATGATGTGATGGTCAATTAGGGATTGGGACATATAATTCAATGTGAAAGTGTGATTGAATACACTTTACATAATTCAAATGATGCCCACTTAGCCTAGAAAGGCACAACATCTAATCTGAATGTATAGGACACATTACAACACTATTACAAGACTAGTTTAAAGTCAAATTTAGTTTAAAATCCTTCTATATTGATGTGAAAATGTAATTAAATAAATTTTTACATTGTTGAATTAAGGGAAAATGGGCTCATTAAGTATAGAAAAGTGTGAAAGTATTTTACAACACCTTTACAAGACATTGTTAGATGCATTTTATTTAGTTTGCAAGGGTCCAAGACCTAGTCTAGATGTGTAAAACACCTGAAAACACCAAATCAAGCCCTAATTAAATCCAATTTATCATCAATTATTCCCAAATCAAGCAAGTTTCCTTTTTTCTACTGTACACATATGTAGGTTGATAGTGAGGTTGAGTAGGGGTGGGTGGGTTGTAATCATATTGAACATGCTAGTTTTCTTGAAAAGCCATGGAATTTGAACTAAAACCAATAGCTTGATTGACTTGACATGGCTGATAATGAGCAATACTCTCATGATATATTGGATTATATGACATATTTCCATGAAACATAGACATGATTGTTCTTTCAAAGATGGGAAAGCAAGTAAAAATAAAACTTTTTTAGAACAAACAAAGACTTGATCATATTAAAACCAATAAAATTGCATTTCAGAGTCACTAGGTGTGTTATTTTATTGCCTCTAAAGGGAGAGATCACTAAAAAACACACCAAAAATCAGTGATATATGAGAAAAATTTGCATTGAAAAAGTCCAATCTATCCCACCAGGCATGCCAAAAACTATTATCACTTAGGACTGCACCGTAAGTATACACTCAACCATCCTATGTAACATGAAAATATCCTCAAGTTGTGGGTTTCTTATAGTGAGGATGAATCTCAAGAGATGGTTGGTTCCCTTGGTGAATCACCTAAAACTACTAAAACTTTGAGGAAAATGGAAAGAAGGATTTGCTTGAAACTGAAAACTAATTCCTAAGAGGTGATGCACCAAAATCTTTATGTTTAACTTCTTCAACAAAATCACAATATGACTCAATAAAGTTTCAACTTGTTCACTACTCAAATCAAACTATGAAGCACATAAATATTTCATATGAAGTGTTGGTTTCAACTTATTGCATGAAGGAAAGATAGTTTTCAAAACTACAATTTACTAAAATGAACACACAACATATAACCTATACTTAAACATGCATCCTTTACCTAAATATTATATAAAATGGGACAAAAAGAAAGACTAAAAACTCCAATCACAATTAATCATCTACCAATTCATTTGCAATATGAGATAGAATAAAATTGATAAAGAACTATTGTCATCATTTTATTGAATCAAAAGGATTGTTTACAATGTATTTAAACTGAGTTACAAGGTCAATCTTTTCTGTTGTGAGCATGAAAAGAAAGAAAGAATCAAAATTAAAGAAATTCCTATAGATGCCTTTATAATTAAATTCAAATTCTAAATCCATCTTTGATTTATTTGGAAAATAAAATCAATCATACAACTTGATTGATGCTTCTTGCTAACTTTGACTACTGCAAACTCCTTGAAATCAACTCCCATATTGAAGGAAACTCCTAACTTTCAAACTTAGTTTGCACCCTTTGATGCTAAAGACAAACTAATGTGTTTCCATTTTGAAGTCCAAATATGTTCTTGCTAAGAATCACTGCCAAAACCTTTGAAAATTAGGCAACTTTCTCAAAGTTTCTGATTTAGAAAGATTCTAATGTTCTCAAGAACAACTGCCCCTAACATCAAATTTATGTAGTTTGCCCCTCAAATCAAACAATTACCCTTTCAAAAACTCCTTAAGTTAGCAACTTGCATCATTTGTATCATTTCAAAATATGATTCCATGCCCAAGGTATAAAGCATGAGCACAACTGGAATTATAATCAATGAAAATTAACAGTAATCTCTTCTCTTCCAACAAACCATTGTTCATATTTGGATGTCTTAATCACTTTGATAAAAAATTTCTCATGATGCTTGAAAACCAATGCCTCACCCTATAGAGAAAAAATAACTTTGATATCTCTCTTTATTTATAGACTGCTCAAGTAACAAAGTTGTGATTTCACCATGATAGGAAATCACTTAGCCATATGTAAGCATCTTCCAACTACAATCTCAAAAGGTAGGTGATCTCCCTATGGTTACTCGCTTCCATTCTTATTGGTACTGTGCCTGAGGAATCCTTGACATAACCTCACACATAATCATGTTGGAAAACCCAGCCAGGTAGAGAATAAAGGAAAAACTACATGACAACATTTTCCTAGGGATACATTAAATATATTATCATTTCATGGGTATGTGCAGGATCATCATGGAAAAAACAAGCCCTTAAGTGGCGAAAAATTTCAAAAAATTAGAGTTAGGCAACTTGATGTAAAAATTTAAATAAGTTATCTATATTATTTAAAAAATATGTAAGAATAGAATCTATAGAAAATTGAATGTAGTTTTTAAACTACTAGGTTTATTTCAAAAAAAATAAAAAATTATTTGGTGAAAATTTGAAATTTCAATGCAACAGTACTTAAATTTCAATGGAAAAATAAGTAGGTGTCTGTCTGACCACCCTTACCACAATAAACTGATAAAAAAAATTTATAATATTTTAGATATAAGTAGAGGACTCATGTCCCGATGTGATGCATATTTTTTTGTAATTTATTTCCAAGTAAATAATTAATTATAAATTTTTTATTATAACTTTTAAAAAATATAAAAACACATATGTCTGACCACCTTAAATTGGTCAAAACTTCATGAAATTCATTTTTTTTAATCCTATAGTTTGTGAAGCATAGAATATGATGCATGTTTCAGATTCAAAAAATGTGATATCGTTTGAAAGCTATAGATGTTTTTGAATCAACCTATAAATTAGGACTTTAGTCGTAATTCAAATAGAAAATGAATAATAATTATTTATTAAATTCAAATTAAAGCATAATTTATATTGGTGGAAAGCTGAGAATGTCCTTTAAAATCCCTTTTCGTTTCATCATTTTTTGGTAAAAAAAAGTCGTCAGCCACATACCCATCATATCGTCACTTTTTGGCCCATCATGATATTGCACATATCCTTATTCATTAGGTACTCTCCATAAACACTGCTTACTAGTCATGCATCCACATTGCATAAGAGTAACTACCTAATTATCCCATGCACTCCTTAACAATTCTTATGATGATAAACATCAATGAAGAAAAATCCTAAAATGTGCAATGACTGCCTCTAACTTCTTCTATAGTCAATATTCCTTTTGAAACTTTTCATAAAACTTTCCTCATCATGATTGATTTGATTCTTCATAGATTTCTTTGACAGTGAACTTCCTCTTTCACTTACATGATTGACAAACATTGCTTCATAGTAGGTTTGTACTTCAATCACTAACTGAGATCTTCCTTCAATTACCCTATGAGCCAACTCTGCCCTCAATGATAGCTATACTTTACATCATTGAATATGACAAGAGTGGATTATATCCTCTTGTGCAATTTTATATGATGAATTTTTCAAACAAAAAGCCTACAATATTAGACATTGATACTATATCTATCTCCAATAACTATTTGTACAATACTCATAAATGTACCTCTGTTTTAGCACAAAAACTGAGAAAGTCTCCTTGTATGGACTGTTAAGGTTGTGATCTAAGACATAACACACCAATTTCTCAAACAAACCCCCTCTTTATGCAAATCCAATGATTTTATCAACTCCATCTTTGTATGTTATTAAATCCACACTGCCTTACATTTTTCTACCTACTCTTATGACCATTACATCTTGACCTTAGCATAACTCTTCATGACTTCATGAGACTTCCCTTAGATGTCTAACTATCCTTTTTCTATCAAACTCAGAGCTCATGTGTCGTCAACCTTACACTGTCAATAGGTTGTGACTACATTTGAATTCCTCCATTATAAGCTTGCATAATGCATGGTCATCTTTGGGGACTATGTTTTCAATAGGAAGCTTGAAATTGTACCTTGCTTGATGTCACTATGAATGTAGATAATCTTGACAACAAGTTGCTTCCTCTTGAAAATGTTGTCTCATGGCCATTTGATGATCTTTCACTGTCCATGCATGTACATCTCATCCTCAAAGTATTATCTTATCTTGAACCACAACTGAAAAAAAGAGAAAGAAGGAAGCTCCATGAAAACACTTAAGGTTTGACACATTTATATATTAGACTACCCCCAAAAAAACCATGCTATACTTTAAAATGACCAATTACTTACTTTTTTATCTTTAAATTTCCCACTATCATTAACTCGATGCATGCTTGCATGATGACTGCTTCTTTGATCTTCTTCAGTCAAATTTATGACTGTGTTTTCCAATGCTACCTAGGTCACCACTATTAGGATTTTATCATAGTGTTTCAAACTCAAAAAGTAGATAATATGTCTTCCCCTTGAATGGTCTTACCATCTACCCTTTGTGACACTATATTTTCATGCATTTAACATCATTACCTAGCCCAAGTCATTAGCCACCATACCCTTGGAACTCAAAGATATTTTATGATGAAAATCTTCATACTATGGTCCCTATTCACTATCATCTTGATTGGATTTTACATCGTCAAAAAAGGGGAAACAAAAATTTATTTACAATCATACTAGACTCCCTCCTTGGTTGCAACATAGTATAGATCTGCATATACATGGTTAATCATGTTATAAGTATGTCTACAACATGAAACTTGACACCGTACCCTTCCATGCATGATTATGACTACTCTTTCATCTTTCTCCACTACATGCATTTCACTACAACATTTGAATACTGAGATTTTCCACTCAACTCTTCCATACTAGGTTTGCATCATGCATGATTGCTATGATTTGAACCCTCCCTAAGCTATATTTGTCTTAAGTTTTGATCACAACCATCTCTCATCATAGTCATGAAAAGAATGGCCATCCCTAAGCTAGAAGACTACCTACTTTGCTTTGACTATGAAATGATTCAAAATTTTCATGTCATAATTTGTAAAGAGATTCTCTAAAGCTCCTGAAGTTGTTGCTTTGATTCAAGGCCACTTGAGTAGGACACTGGGTATGCACAAGATCATCATGGAAAAAATAGGCCCTTAAGCGGCAAAAAAATCATAAAAATCAAAGTTAGGCAACTTGACATAAAAATGTGAATGTTATCTATATTATTTCAAAAATATGTAAGGATAGAATTTGTAGCAAATTGAAAGTAGTTTCTAAACTATTAGGTTTATTTTATTTTATTTTTTAAATCTATTTGGTGAAAATTTGAAATTTCAATGCAGTAGTACTTAACTTTCAGGGAAAAAATAAGATGTACGTGTCTGTCTGACCACCCTAGCCAAAATAAAATGATAATTTTTTTTATAATATTTTAGATATAAGTAGAGGACTCATGTCCCAATGTGATGCATATTTTTTTGTATTTTTTTTCCACATAAATAATTAATTATGATTTTTTTATTACAAATTTTAAAAATTATAAAAACTCGTATGTCTGACCACCTTAACTTGGTCAAAACTTCATAAAATTCATTTTTTTTAATCCTATAGTATGTTAAGCATAGAATGTATAGTATGTTAAGCATAGAATGTGATGCATATTTTGGATTTAAAAAATGTGATACAGTTTGAAAGCTATAGATGTTTTTCAATCGGCCTATCAATTAGGACTTTAGTCGTAATTCAAATAGAAATTGAATAATAATTATTTATTTAATTCAAAGTAAAAAATAATTTATATTGGTGGAAATTTGAGAATCTCCTTTAAAAACCCTTTTCATTTCATCAATTTTGGGTAAAAAAAAGGTCGTTAGCCACATACCCATCATATTGCCACTTTTTGGTCCATCATGATCCTGCACATACCCCACTATCTTGAATATAAATTAAAAAGCCTTATCTATACCTAAGACAAGGAGTTCCTTTTCTTTTCATGAAACCCATCATGTTTTTTTCTATGATTCCTCTTATTTGTCAATATCCTAGATATGGCTATCCATCAAAACCTTAGAAACCTATGTTTACTTGTTTATGACTAATTCATGCAAAATCACTACCTTGTTCACTATTTTTGATGGAATGACTACTCTTTACTTTGATTCTCATCATGCCAACTAAAACCTTATCATGTAACCCTTAAACCTTCTAGAATGAAGCCCTAACCCATGACTTGTAAGGGAGATTTTAAATAGAGAAATAAACATTCAAAATGAAATGAAAGAGGAAAAGAAACACCTTTTGTATCCTCAAAACACAAAGATGAAGCAAAATAATCCTCTGAGAATTAGATCCATGGAAAAAAGAGCTATGAAATGCTACAAACCTAACAAAAATGTTAGTATTGTATGAAAACTAGGCTCCTTCCCTTTGCAAGGTTGTAGTTTCCTTCTTGAACCCGAGCTTTCATCCTTTGACTTGTCCAAAAATCAAGTTAGAGACTTGCATAGAAGGAAACATATGTAGGTTTCCCTCACATAGCCAAAATCCAAAATTTGACACTTCAATCCTTTGCCCATTTGCACGTGGACTTCATGAACATAGGCTTCAAAAAGGTAGAAAAAGGGATTAAAATACCTATTATAAGGTTTTTCCATTAGATAAAACCCTTTTGACATGAGTACTTGACCTTTAACATTATCATTTTCACTTATGATAATATTTTAAAGAAGATTTCTTTAAAATATGCTTTAAAACTTGGCAAAAACAAGGCTTTGAATATCTATTTTTCCCTTCTTAATAAATCCCTTCAAATGGAGGCCCTGTAAAACCTAGAAGATAGGACCAATTGACCTATTAATTAACTATTTTATCCTAGAAAGTGAAAATAGGTAATAGTTATAAGCCATTATATTTCAATGGCATTCAATGTTTTCCCAATCCTTTACCTAAAACTAGTCAAAAGTGATATGTCATCCTTTCATGGAAGGAGTGTTGGATTAAGTGATCAACACAATTATTCATTCATTGAACTAATATATTATTATGAGATGGATCATAAAGTTGCAATGATCAATCTATTTATTTACTCCTTTTGTGATGACACTATAATATGGTATTTAAATTTAATTAAAATTTCTATTTCTACATGAGATGAATTTTAATTAGGATTTAGTAAGTTTTTTCGTAGTAAGGAAGGTCATAATGTGTTGATAAGTAGAATCAATAGTATCTCTAGAAATTAAAAAATATTTCATTGGTACATTTAATGTAATATTTTCTAAGCCTCTAAGTGGTATATAAGCACATATGTGAACCAATTAATTTTTTAGTTTTTTCCTTTTTCTAAGGGAATTTGAAATGTTAGTTTAAGTATTCTTATACGAGATAAGAACCCTATAAGTACATAGTGTTCTTATACTTTACCGACCACCATAAATGCATACCCTTGCATTTTCACACATTTCTGGGCCCTCCTTACTTTATTTATCCTTATTTATGTCTTAATTGGTCCTATTTTTCATTCACAAGCCCAATGAATTATATCTTTTTCTAGCTAATCCCGATAAATATCAAAGGGTAAATGATAATTTAATGATTTTTTCTAAGTGCCCCTGATTTTTGGGTCAAGACTAGGATGCCACCTAGGGCATCTTTATCCCCCAAAGGTCTTGGGACCCTGATTTTGAAATCACCTTAATAGGTCCTTGTTTAGAGTTTGTACCCTAAGTTTCATGCCTCGGGACTAAGACATCACCTAGGGCGTCTTAGTCCCCCTTAAGGTATTTTTGGGATTTAATTTTAAATTCTAGTGGGATTTAGCCTCCTTTAATTAATGAATTCATATGTCAGCTTGGTGTAGTATAATTTTGGGATATTAAGCATGGATAAGTATAAATACACGGTTCCTTCCTCTCATTTTCATATAACAAGATAACAATCAATCTAAGTATCCAAGCATTCAAGCATTCAAGCATTCAAGAGCATTTCATCAAGCATTTGGAGCCATCATCAACATTCAAGCATCATATCGAAGATCTTCTTGCATCATGTGTGTTTTTGTGCTAACGTTTGTGATGTAGGGTTTTGATTCAAGCAATAAACTCAAGTCCATATCTATCAAACATTTCTTTGATTCAAGATACATATCCAAGCTAGCCATTGCACACAAGTTTGTAGACTTTACAACAAGGGTTTGGTGAGTTGTAAAATTGAATGTTTTTCATTCATATTTTTCCTCTATTTCATTTCATTTGAAGGTTTAATTACCAACAAGGGGTTTGACCAAGGAAAAACCCCATTCACTAACAATCAACATTTTTTTCCCCTCTTGCATGTTTATGATTACATATTTAGGTTGAAGACTTAAAGATCATTTCAAGTGAAAAGTTGCAAAGTTGTAAAGTTTCATTGCAAAGTTGTCATCTTCACAAAAAATCACCTACAATCCAAATCCGAAAGTTTCATAACCTAAGATCAAAGAAGAAGGAAGTGCAAACATCAATCCTCAGGACCACATTTGGAGATTCCCAAAATTCCATACGGGACTAAGTTGCCACCTAGGGTGTCTTAGTCCTCTCGAAGATATTTTTCATAAATTCTTCCAGATATGGTTCCTAAATCTAAATATTTTTCATCTACCCCTGAACCGTAGATTTTTGGACCCAAAAGGCTCTCTAACTCTTATAGGGTTTTTAACCTAAAAGGAGAGAGATTAGTTAAAAAATGATAGGCTTTCATTCAAATTAAGATGTTTATGATTTAATAAAGACTAAATGGATTGAAATGAATGCAACTAAGCTAAAAAATTGAATGACTAGATAGGAAAAGCTTATGAAACATGACTTGTTTGAAAACACATAATGATATGCAAAAATGAGCTAAAAGAATGAAATATGCAGAACATAAATAGATGGATGAAATCAAAGTGCACTTGGGTAGAATATGATGAATCTTGAATGTTTGAAATGTTGAATGATCATGTCACTCAAGCCAAACAAGACTTATTCACCACCTGTGGTGAATCAGTCCTTGTTCTAATGAAAATCTTCGAGAACAAGTTTCTGAGTGCAGAGAGCTAGATTCTGACAAAATATTGTTTTAGACCCTGAGATGCGACTCATTCTCCATGCATGGTGAATTATTCCTTCTTCAAGGATTTGAAAAGTCAAAGGTTAAATATGTAGCTTCAAATTTGTACTTCCACCTTCTACAGGTGTCCACTTCAGAAAGTGTTAGGTTCTAATCTAAAAGTCACTTTTCCTTGATGATTTGACTTGAATGAAGAGGAGAAGACTTAAACAACATATAAATTCAATCTTCAATTATTCTCAAGCTTCCAAAGGACCTAAATCTACATAAAAACAACACAAGAAGAGAAATTGTTGATTGTTAAGGCATGGGGGTTTACCTTGGTCAAACCCCGTTTAGCTAATTAAACCAAAATGATAAAATAAATATATAAAACATGGAATAATTTACCTTAAAATGATGAATGATCTTGGATTTCTACAGAAAATCATGTAGAATGATCCCTTGAATGCTTTATAATGCTAACTTGAATAATTCTAATGGAGAAACCCTAAGTTGCTTATCTTCAAATAAATGATGAATGAACAATGAAAGATGAATAGGAGATGTGTGATTGATAAGAATGATATCATGTCTAAAATGAGGGTAAGAATACTTATTTATAAAAATCTTGTGCCTTAGTAACCTTTCATACATCATCGCAGGCCAACATCAATCATATTTTTTAGTAAATCCTAAAAGAAATTTAAAATATTTTGAATTTTGGAGCCAGGGTGGACTCAATCACCACCCATGGCGAATGGGTCCCACATAGGACATAAACTTATGTGTTAGGAATTAAATTTTATTTAATGTTATGTGTCAGAAGTATATTCAAAAATACACTTAAATAAATCTTATGAGTATATAAAAAGGTCAAATAAGAAATGAGAAAGGTCTAAATAAGGGGAAAATGCCTAGAAAAATGTGAATCTTGGTTACAAGACTTAACACTGGACTTGAAAATAGGACTTGTTGATGTGTCAAATGATGAATTTTAGGTGAATTATATAAAATAGAGTCTAGAATAATGTAGAAATGTCTTACAACATTTCACAACACATTCACAAGACTTCAATATTTACATTTTATTCAATTTATAAAGGTCTAAAACCTAGTGTGGATGCATAAAATGCCTCACAACACCTAAATTAAGGATTTATTAAGTCCATTTATCATGAATTATCTCATATCAAGCAAATGGTACCTTTTTCTACCACACATTTAGCCCCCACTTTAGTGAGAGGATGATTCTACTTCAAACTCACACTAAAGTAGACATTCAAGAAAGATCGACATGTATGCCAAGCCCCCAAGATACAAGATCATGCAAAGGAAAGGTAGAAAGAGAGAGAAGATAGAAAAAGATGTACTCACTCTGGGTCCATATACTTTTAGGTCATCTGCAAGGTGAGAAGGGCCAAAAACATAAAAGTAAAAATAAAAGAGTAAGATGCATACACTAGTTTTCATGCACTTACAAATAAAAAGGGTGTCTATAGGGAAAGTCATGCTGCTAGTTGGGCTTCCCACCATGCCAAAGTTATACCTCATGATAAATTTAACAAGGCACCACAAAACAATAGGAAATGTAAATGTAAAACAATATGGCACTACAAGCATGCAAGTTGTGTTATGCGAGGTGGACAAGAAATGCAACAAAAGAAAATGCAAAAATGTAATGTAAAAGATTTTCTCAAAGGGATTTAGCTTAATTTATGAAAAGTGTCACCTTAAGGAACATCATGCCCAATGCATCCAAGAGAGGGAAGTGCTATTAATCTCATCTTGTTTATAAGAGAGGAAAAATGCAATGTCTTAGCCTGAACAACATTGTACCTAATGCTTCCAAGAAATGAAATCATAGGAAAAATAAAATCACACAATGAGAATGCAAGTGGTGATGTATGCCCCCACTTTAAAGAAGTTGTGAGCACCATTACTGAGAGAAATTGCTTTAAAGTAGAAGAGAAAGAAGAAGACATGAGAGCTAATTCAGAAAGCCCTATGCCAAGTCATATGTTTCTGATAAGCTATATCATGAAAAGAGAGAAGTATGTCATGTATGCGAACCAACTGAAGGCATGTCGTTCACATCCCAAGCTTGCTCTTATGTTTTCATGAAAGGTTAAAAACTAGCCAAAGAAGGCAACAACAAATGACATATGAGGAGAAGGCTACACACTCCTTTTCCCCCACTTAGTGTGATACAAAGGTGAGCTATGAGAATGGATGAAATGTATGCTAGAATGAAAATCAAGAGGAAGTAGGTGTCCCCATATAAGGAAGCATACCATAGTCCTGAAAATATTGTATTTTACGTCTCAAAGCATTACATTCATTAGTGGAGTGACTATGAACTAGATATGATAGGCACAATATGAATGCATGGAGTAACATTTCTTTCGATTTCTTGGAGGGAGAGTGATTAGGTTATAATGGAGAAGAATTAACAAGATACTTTCTTGATCGAGAGGAAAAGAAAGATCTTGCATAGAAGATGATTCCATACTTAAACAAGACTCAAGAGATTGCGAGATGTTGTCTTCTTCATGAGAAGAGTAGACGAGATGTTGTCTTCTTCATGAGAAGAGTAGACAAAATCTGACAAAGGAAAATTAGGAGTTCTTTGGAAGATGATAGTGTGAGTGTTTGGAGATGGATGACATAGCTCTACTAGAGGACAAAGAAGAACCACTTTTTTGTCACAATCTAGAACTGTAGAATTTTCCCAAGGAGAAAAGTTGGTAGGAGAACAACAAGCCACATCCTTGTAACAAGGAAGGTGTTGTTCTTGCATAACAACTTCATTACAAATAAGAGAATTATTAATGAAGCAATGTTGAGAATAGGAATGGGAAAGATCATTTAAGGGAATATATATTGTCACTAAAGCATTATTCTCTTGTTCCCTATTATCTACCCTACAAGGAGAGCTTGTAATATGTTCATCTAAGTCTGAAGTTTGGAAATTAGCTTCATCACAAGTGGAGGAAGAATCAAGAAAGGCATAATTATGATTTTCAAATAGATCATCACAAAGAATAGGAACATTAGGGAAAGGAGGATCAAGGGTTTCATGATTTTTAAGATGTATATCTTCTAATACCAATCTATCCTCTTTATATCGAGAAAGGGTATTAGGAGATGAACAATTATAGCTATCATGATCATGAAGATTTAGAAAAGTGATGTTGAGGAATGTATCTATAATTTCTTGATCTTGTGGTGTAAAATCATCCCAAGGGAAAGTGGGACAATCAAGACCATCAGGGCTTGTAACATCTTGTACCAAGATACCTTTGCCACTAATAGGAGAGGTATCAAAAGAGGAACAAGTAAGATAATTATGATTGTCTATATTACCTTTCTCACCAATAGGAAATGCAAAATTAATAATTTCATTAATGGATTGAATCTTAAATTCCCTATTGTGGAAGTGAAGAGTAGACACATAAAAGGGGATAGTATTCTTATAAAAGCCATATTTAACCAAATCAAGAGCACATCTTGTGAAAGAAAACATGTTGAAAATAAAGTATAATGCAAATGATATTAAATGAAACAATTACTTAAATGAACTAAATAAAATGCATGCTACAAAAATTTAACTAAATATTATATACAAGTTAAGGAACCAATCAGAAGCCTAAGAACCAATTTTTGAGATCTAGAAAATGTTGTTTCAGGTGCCAGAAGGGAATAATTTTCCCAAGGTGGCGAATAAGTCCCAGTATGAACCTTTTCAAAAATTTCAAAAATTTTAGACTATTTTTTATGAATTCTAAGAGCCAATACTTAGATCTAAATAAAAATTTAGAATTTCAATAAATTTAAATGAAGTTAGATGCAAGAAATGCAACCTAAATGCACTTTTTATGAATGCAAAAAGTTAACACCTAGCATGTAAATGAATTATGTAAACACTAATTCAAGCTAGATCTATGATGCAAGACACAAAATCAGAAAGTAAAAGTATTTAGAAAGTCAGGTTCACCAAAATGAACTGTAGATTTTTGGACCCAATAGACTCTCTAGCTCTTATAGGGTTTTTCACCTAAAAGGAGAGAGATTAGATCCAAAAATGCTAATGGTTTCATTAAAATTAAGATGTGTATGATGTAATAAAGACTAAATGGATTGAAATGAATGCAACTAAGCTAAACAATTGAATGACTAGACATGCAAAACTAATGAAACATGACTTGTTTGAAAACACATAATGATATGCAAAAATGAGCTAAAAGAATTAAATATGTAGAACATAAACAAATGGATGAAATTAGAGTGCACTTAGGAAGAATATGATGAATGTAGAATGTCTAAAATGATAATTTATGATGTCACTCAAGCCAAATAGGACTCATTCACTACCTATGGTGAATCAGTCCCTATTTTGATGAAAATCTTCGAGAACAGGTTTCTAAATGCAGAGAGCTAGATTCTAACAAAATCCTATTTCAAGCCCTTATATGGGACTCATTCACCATGCATGGAAAATCAATACTCCTTCAAGGATATGAAAATTCAAAGGTTGAATCTGTAGCTTCAAATTTGTACTTCCACCTTCTATAGGTTTCTACTTTAGAAAGATTTGGGATCGGATCTGAAGTGACTTTTCCTTGATGATTTGAATTGAATGAAGAGGAGATTACTTAAAAAAATTAGAAATGAAATCTTAAATGATTCTAAAACTTCCAAAGGACCTAAATTTTCATACAAGCAACACAAGAACAAAAATTGTTGATTGTTAAGCCATGGGGGTTTGCCTCGGTCAAACCCCATTTAGGTAATTAAACCAAAATGATGAAACAAATGAATAAAACATGGAACAATTTACCTTAGAATGATGAATGATCTAGGATTTCTGTATAAAATCATGTATAATCAGCCCTTGAATGCTTTAGAATGCTAACTTGAAGACTTCTAATGGAGAAACCCTAAGTTGCTTATCTTGAGATAAATGATGAATGAACAATGAAAGATGAATAGGAGATGTTTTATTGATAAGAATGAGATCATGTCTAAAATGATGGTAATAATACTTATTTATACAACTCTTGTGCTTTAGTAACCTTTCATACATCATCACAGGCTAACATCAAGCATATTTTTGAATAAATCCTGAAAGAAATTTAAAATATTTTGAATTTTGGAGCTAGGGTGGACTCATTCACCACCCATGGCAAATGGGTCCCATCTAGGACATAAAATTATGTGTCGGGAGTTAAATGTTATTGAATTTTATGTGTTAGGAGTATATTAAAAAATACCCTTAAATAAAGCTTATGAGTATATAGAAAGGTCAAATAATACAAGAGAAAGGTGTAAATAAGGGGGAAATGCCTAGAAAAGTGTGAATCTTGGTTACAAGACTTAACAAAACTTGAAAATAGGACTTGTTGATGTGTCAAATGATGATTTTTAGGTGAATTATATTAAATAGAATCTAGAATAATGTAGAAATGTCTTACAAAACTTCACAACACATTCACAAGACTTCAATATTTACATTTTATTCAATTTATAAAGGTCTAAAACTTAGTATGTATGCACAAAATACCTCACAACACCTAAATTAAGGCTTTATTAAGTCCATTTATCATGAATTATCTCATATCAAGTAAAGGGTACTTTTTTCTATGGCACAAACCCGAAAAACAACAATGGGACCAAGACAATAGTAAGGGCATCTTAGTCCTCCACAGCACATTTCCATACCTCCCAGGTACACATTTCCTAGCTTTTTGTTGCATTATTTCATTATTTGCATCATTTATTTAGCCCACATTGCTAGGTTTTGTAGATTGAATTCTTATTTGTATTTTCCAAGCATTTTCTTGGTGGTGAACCACTAAAAGATTAAAGAACTCCTTCCTAGGTTTTCCTTGTTGAGAATTGACTCACCTTGTAAGGTTGATAGTCAATCCAATGAGGACTCCTAGGACATCCTTGAATGATAATTGTAAAAAAGTGGTGTTCTATGACCTAGGTTATAAAGCATCCATTTTCCCATTGTTCATTTTGGTGAAACTGACTTTTTTGAGCATTCAATTTCTGATTTGGAGTTCATTAAAGTTCTAGATCTAGGTTACATTCATTGGGTATGTGCAGGATCATGATGGGCCAACAAGTGGCAATATGATGGGTATTTGTAGGGTATGTGGCTGACAACTTTTTTTCAACCCAAAATTGATGAAATGAAAAGGGTTTTTAAAGGAGATTCTTAGCTTTCCACCAATATAAATTATGCTTTACTTTGAATTTAATAAATAATTATTATTCATTTTCTATTTGAATTATAACTAAATTTTGATTGATAGGTTGATTGAAAACATCTATAGCTTTCAAACGTATCACATTTTGAATCCAAAACATGCATTACATTCCTATGCCTTGCATAATATAGGATTAAAAAAGAAAAATTGAATTTCATGAAGTTTTGACCAAGTTAAGGTGGTCACATACAATTTTTATATTTTTAAAAGTTGTAATAAAAATTCATAATTAATTATTTACTTGGAAAAATTACAAAAAAATATGCATCACATCTAACATGAGTCCTCTACTTATGTATAAAATCTTATAAATTTTTTATCATTTTATTGTGGTCGTGGTCGCATACCTACTTCTTATTTTTTCCCTCAAGTTTAAGTAATACTAGCATTGAAATTTTAAATTTTCACCAAATAGATTTAAAAAAAAATAAACTTAGTAGTTTAGAAACTATATTCAATTTTCTATAGATTCTATTCTTACATATTTTTGAAATAATATAGATAACTTATTCAAATTTTACGCCAAGTTGCTTAACTCTAATTTTTGAATTTTTTGCCACTTATGGGCCTTTTTTTCCATGATGATCTTGCACATACCCCCTTCTAGCATTTTATCTTGCATTAGTGAAATAGCACCTAGGGTTTCTCATAATTAGTGAAATTGCATCTAGGGTTTCTCATATTTGCATTAATGAAAGTGCATATAGGTTGCATTTTTGCTTTCTTGCATCATTTTATTTCATTGAAAAACTAAAAAGTGCAATGTCAGTCATCATAATTGCATTTAGAACCATTCTTATTGCATCCAAAATTGAAAAAAATTGCATTCAATTGCTTGTCACTAGTTACTTTTTCTTGATTCATTTGCATAATTTTTTGTTTCTAAACATCAGCTCCCTGAATAGGCAACTTGTGAACACTATAAAAATTCCATAGTTTTTTCTAAATCTAAGAAAAACCTCTGGTAGGACTAAAATGGCCTCCCTGGCATTTTAGTCCCTCTCATGGTTTTTGGCTCATAATCCTCTCTTTGTTGGTTGTTGTCTATTTCAGTCCTTGGAACCTCAAAATTTCACTAGTAGTACCAAGACACTCTTACTGGTGTCTTAGTCCCTGTTGACTTTGACTTTCTAGTTTTTAGGATCTAAAATTTATTTTGTGCTTCTATTTGTTGCTTTCAGTTTTTTGTTCTAGTTTGCAGAATTGTTGTTATCTCAATTTCTTTCATTTCAAGTGTAATTGCAAGCATAAGATATTTTGTTCATTGCACTTTCTTTGGTTTATCCCTTGTATGATCTAGATTACTTGGTGTTGTATTGCTAATATTGTGGTTAGATGAAGTGCAAGACTAATGGCATCTCACAATAAAACACTCATTGTGGATTTTGGGTTATCAAGCTATCTTACTTTTGGTGTTGGTATTAGTTCACTAGGTATGGGCCATACCTTTAATACCTCTTTTGCTATGCCTACCTTATCTACAAGTGCTATGCCAAGTGTTCAAACAGTGGTTGATCATATCCCTCAAGAAAACATAATTAAAATACATGAAGACCAAGCTCATTTACAAGATAGTGTGAGTACTGAAAACATTTCCAACACTGTTATACCTACCATAGATAGTATTCACAGCATTGTGGAAATTAATGAAGTACTAGAAGTTGTGTGGAACATAGCTCAACTCTTTGGAAAACATCTTCCTTCCACCACTAACGGTGCTCAAGCTTCAAACAATGTAAAAATCTAAGGAAATCAAACTCCTCTCCTTTCAACCATAACATCCATTCCAACCTATACCAATCCTCAAGTGACCACAATAATGAAACCAAATAGAAATATCCTTCCTACCTCAAACATTTCCACTAGTGCTCCTTATACCTATGTGGCATCTAATCTTATATCTCCTCCCATAAGCAATCCATTCACTAGTCCTTCCAACACATACACACCACCACCATATTCACCTCCATCTCAAACCACAAGCAATGATCCTATCATTAACCACCTTTTACAAATCCTTTCATTCATTCAACGTCAAGTTTCCACCATAAATCAAAATCAAAAAGGTCCACCTTCATACTATGTTAAAAGTAGCCCACTATCTTTGGAGATATTGAGAACTCTTGTGCCACAAGGTATAGAGATCCCTAGATTTGAGAAATATGGAAGAAAGGGAGATCTTTCAAATCATGTTAATGTATTTATTGCTTTATGTAGTGACTTTATCCTTGAGGACAAACTTTTGGCTAAAATTTTTCCCCAATCCTTGAATGACATTTCCTTGGATTGGTTTTCTGCATTATTGAATAACTCAATTGGTTCATTTAAATAACTTGTTGAGGAATTTATTAACCATTTCCAAGTGTGTATGGTTCCTCAAATGAAATTAGTTGGTTTGATGAGATGTAAGAAAAATGAGGGTGAAAAAGTCACTGATTTTATTTCACGTTACCAATTGTTTTATTCCCAAATTAATGTGAAGATTCTTGATTCCCACCTTTAAAAGATGTTCATATAAAATTTAGAAAGATAAGAGAAAAGCTTACCATGATTAAATTCCCTTCCTTCATGCATTTATGCATTTCCCTTTGAGATTATCATAATTTTATAGGTAGAAGTGAGCTGAAAACCACTTCTACCCATCTTGAAAAGTCTGAATCTTGAAACCAAAACACCTACCAGCCTTTCAGAAGATAAAATAAAATTTTCCCTCAACTAAATTTGACCTCCCAACCTACCCAAGAATTTGATACCCAAGTAGTTTATATAAAAAAGAGTAATCCTTATATCTTTGGGGATCTGCAAATATAATTTTTACCCTTACCCGACACACTTCACAATATCATGACTCAGCTATTAAAAAAAAACATGCTTATCTTATCTCTCGTTCAACCTCTTGGCCCTAGCAAGCTATTACCTTTGATATTTATACACAATTCCTATTGTGCTTATCACCAACAATAAGGACATGATACAGAACATTGCAAGCATCTTAAACATCTTGTGCAAGACCTTATTGATTTGAATCGTATCCAAATTGGAGGTGTGAATGACAAAGGTAATAAGTTTTTAGCTCCTCCCAACCAAAACTTGCAAATATTTACCAATCCCATGCCCAACCATAATATTCCATTTGTTAAGGCTAGTGAAACTAAGCCTGATGTGATGAATGTTGACATGAATGATGAAAACATTAGCAATAATGAACAAAATCCTATGGATGATGATGAACAAAATATTAAGGATGCTAATGACCAACGTCCTACTAATACAATGATAGGAGTGATTGACATCGAGCCTAATAAATAGAAAACCATAATACCCACTGAAATTACTTTCTCTTTAGAGGCAACAATAAAAAATACACCTGATGGTCATCTTTACATAGCCGAAAAAATCAATAACAGGCCCACTCTTGGGGTTTTAATTGATCTTGTATGTGGAGAGAATGTGATCACATAAGAAATCTTATATGTACATGAACTTACTCGAGATTGATATGATAAACCGAAAGCATGGATTAAAATGCATGATGATTTTTCTCATGCTACGATGGGTTTGATCACACTCCCTCTACAAGTAGTAGCGAAGAAATTAAATGTATCATTCTCTATCATATCTAATTTGGACCAATTTCATGTGAAGCTAGGCTACAAATGGCTTCACTCCATGAATGTGATCCCATTCGTTGTCCATAGTGCTTAAAGTTTCCAACTGGCAATGAAATATTCACAGTCATCCATAGTGGCTTTAGCGCTTCATCTTCCCATGGAAAATTTTCCATAGATTGTTTTTGAATTGAGCCCATGGAACCTATAAGACCCCATTAGGACTTCCTTTTCCCATCCCACCAAAATTTCAAAGCAAAATGCATAGCCAAGTTATCCCTTGAAAAATTTCCTCCACCCCATGAAGAATTCCATATTGAGCTTAAAGCCCTTGCCACAAACCAAGATCCATCCATCAAATATCCCTTGCCTATTTCCTACAAAAGGCCTAGAGAAAACCAAACAAGTCCTAATCTTCCTCCTAAGAAATTTTATAAACCCAAAGAGAAAGTATTTGAACAACCTTCCATGGTTTCTTTTTTTCTTCCCTCACAAGAAGAAAAGGAACCTATGGCTGACAAACCCGCTCCTACACAAACACACTTGAAAACTGTAATAAAAGAAACAAAAATGCTAGAGAGAATAAGCGTAGATGTCATGCTATTGTTGGAAAGATGAATGAAGAGAACAACATTGAAAATAATAATTTGAACTTGACAACAACAATAAACGATGACCCTCCTCTCTTACCAGAACAAACAAAATTTATGTCTCCAACAAAATAAGGACCAACATCCTCTATGGATATTATCATTAGTCCTCCTGTTGTGGTTAACATGGATGATGATGAAGAAACTACTAAAATTTATGAGCAATTACATAATTAGTTGAATTTTTTATTTTCCTCTTCTATGAGCTTAGACGATAACAATTGTGATGATCCTCATAAACCAAGTGATGCACCACATGTTGAACTTGGTGATTCTCCTAGTACAACATTTCTTGTTGTCCCTCTCGCTAGTGATCTACATTCCGCATATATTGTACAAGACTGGGATGTGGATGACCTAGTGGATGGTTGTCACATGTGCTTTACTAGTTTTTTATCTTTTCCTTTTCTTTTTCTTTCCTTTTTGCTTTCTTTTTGTTTTTGATTGCACATGTGTGATGTGATCCCCATATTGTTTGATGTTTCCTCTCTATGTGCATTCCTCTATTTGTACCTTGATTCTTCTATATGTTGTAAGCTTTTTCCTTTTCATTAATCTTTACCTTTCATTTTTTCATTTTTGGTCTTTTTTTTTCCCTTTTGGGGATGACGCAAGGCGTCAAGACACCCTATGTCTATTCCATGTTGACCCAAAATATTTTTCATTATCTTTACTTTCTTTTCATTTTTTCTTATGTTTTTCTTTTTGGGATGACACAAGGCATCGAGACACCCTCTATCTCTTCCATGTTGACCCAAAAGGATTTTATTTTTTTTCACTCTTTTTGTGTCATTCTTCTAGTTCTATGTGTATTTGGGGAATGATGATAGTTCTGAGCTCTCTAAATCATTGCAAAAAAGCCAAATAATAGTTCCCTAAATCCATAGATCCCTTATGTGTTTCTGTGGGACAACCCTCTTTTCCTTTTCATGTTTTGGCTACTTTAAAGTAATTTCTCACATCATGGTGTTAGAAATTTCTTTAAAGTGGGGACATACATTGGCATTATTTCACTTGTATTTGATTTCATGTTCCTTGTGTGATTTTCCTCCTTGTGATGTGTCCTTTCTTGATGGTTTCATTGGGTTTGATTTCCTCCGAGAGCATGATATTTCCTTTTCCTCTCTTGGAAACATTAGGTACAATGTTCCCTAGGATGAGACCTTGCACTTGTCCTCTATTGGAAACATTAGGTACAATTCTCCCCAGCATGAGAGCTTGCACTTGTCCTCTCTTGGAAACATTAGGTGCAAGGTTCCCTAGGATGAGACCTTGCACTTATCCTCTCTTGGAAACATTAGGTACAATGTTCCCTAGGATGAGACCTTTTATTTATCCTCTCTTAGAGATATTAAGCATGATGTTCTCTAAGAAGAGACCTCACATGAATGAAGTAAAATCCCTTTGAACATCCCTCTTTCGTGTTTCATTTTTCTTTTTGTACCTTATTAAAGTCATGTAGGTATGGCCTTGATATGGTCCCCTGGGCTCACCTATTGAACAACTAACTTCACTAGCCCTTGTGAGTGTGCATTTTTCTTCCTATCCTTATCATAGTCATGGGGGTATGATTTTTATATGGACCTCTTGGGGCTCACCTAGTGAACACCTGGATTCACTAGCCCTTGCGAGTGTGCATTTTCTTTTTTTCCTTATCATATTCATGGGCATATGACTTTGATATGGACCTCTTGGGGCTCACCTAGGGAACAATTAGCTTCACTAGCCCTTGTGAGCATGTGTTTTTTTGTATAGTGGACAACGTGATCCACTTGTAAACCTCTTTTAGAAAAACATCCTAGACCTAGTCCACAACATGTTGGATGGCCAGTCGAAGGTTGATCCATTGCATTTTTCATTTTCCTTTTTTTCTTTCCTATCTTTGATGGTGTATGTTTATGGTCTAGTTATGGATTCATATATCATCCACATGCATGTTCCTTTGTTCTTATGTTGGTTTTTCATTAGATCTTGATCCTGGGGGCTTGGCCACCCTCTTGATTATTGTCATCCTATTTGTAGACACTAAAAAATGTCTTAATCATTATCATACACTCGAAATAGATTTACTAACATCATTTCTTCTCAAACCATGCTCTTTTCACTTAATTAGTTAAATTAGCCTAGCTATTTAATTAATTGCATCATTTTCATCCATTATCCTAATAAATTTAATTAGTTAAATTCATTCCCCTTCACGCTAACATTTCATCTCATTAAATTAAATATATAAAAAATATTTAATTTAATCTCTTATGTCATTTTATTTAATTAAATAGCCATAAGTTATTTAATTAAATATCATTTCCCCCTTTCTCCATTCATTAAATCAATTAATTTAATGAATATCACTTTAATTCTTCAATTCCCCTAATTGCATGATTAAACCTTTTTTAATTAGAAATTAAATTAACCTTTCCTTTAAGCATAGGAAATATTCCCATGGAATATTCCTTATCCCCTTTTTGCACAATTCAAACTATGTTTTAATTTGTAAATTTCCTTTTTCCTCACCCATGAGAATATTCCAAAAGAATATTCTTATTCCTTCATCATTTAAAAAAGGGATATTTTCACTTGGCTTCCTGAGCAAGTTTTTACCTTCAACCTTTTGAACAAATCACCTTTGAACTATGTGAGTAGGAAAAAAGAGTGTTTGTTTGAGGCAAGTGTGAACCCTTGATTAAATCCTATCATGTATTCTCATTCATTGATAAGAATCCATGATCCATGCTTCTCATCTCCTTCATCTTGAACCATTGATTAATCTTTTTAATCTCCACCTTTCATTCCTCATTTTCTCTCCTATAAATAGGTCACCATTTGGAGACAAATGGATCCATATTTTCAAGGCAAAGTCATTCTATTGAATTCACTTGCATCAATACTCTCAATTTACTCACTTCTTAGCTTATCTTAATTTTAGTTACATAATAGCTTAGAGCATCCATTAATGGCTTCCATTCATCCATCTTAATTTGTATATCAATTAAGGTTTTCATCTTTTAGCTTAGAATAGCTTAGCAATAACATAATTAGATCATTTTTAGCATAAAATCATGGTAACTTAGCTTGCATCATGTTTAATTCTAGCATAAATTAGGTTTTCATACATCAATCACAATGGTTTCATTAATTCTCTTCCATAGAATTGATTGAAATAGGCTCATTGTTCACAGGATTGGGAAAGGGTCATCGTTTCACATCAACACAACACCAATTCCAAAACAAGATGAGTTTCAAATGGGTTAGATTAGGAATTTAACTATTTTCTTAGTTTGTAGCTTTCAATTTCAGTAAAATTCTTAATTTAATTTTCCAATTTGAATGATCTTGTTTGTAGATGTAGGTTTGTTTGGTGAAGTTATACTTTTATTCATCATCAATCAAGCGTAATCAAACCTAATTGATATTTCCTCATCTCACATTCTAGTGCTAGGAGGGAAAACCATTAACAATTTTTGGCTCAAATTCTATTTGTTTACTATTTTGCAAGTTGTTGTGACACTCAAATTACAAACAATGACACTATTTCAATAGTGTCTCCATATAGTGACGCCATCACAATTTGAAATCCCAACACCGAATTAATGCTCCAACGTTGATTTAAATATGGTGACACTTATTTAATCTAGAGGTATCGAAAAATTTAAATGGTCATGCTCAAATTCACCAGTCTGCTACTCCCAATTTTCAAACTGTGACACTCCTAAGAGAAGCGATGTCGGACCAAATCCCGATGCTATCGTGCTCTCTACTTTTGTTGCAAAGTGATACTCATTTTAACTAGAGTGACACCCATACTTCAAACTACAATGCTACCATGTTCAACAACACTCAACTAGGGTAAGAAATTTTATGCTTGTTATTTTGGGATGTGATTTAATTTCTTTGATTTATTTGACCACTGATGCATGGACTCTATTCTGGTTGTTAGACTAATAGGTTTTTTTAGGTTCAAAGATATGGAGCTAAAGTGAAGAAATTATTTTCTATCTTGAATTCTATAATTGTAACAAGCATTTGACACTTTGGGACAATTAAAACCCAACTTTATGCTTTCTACTTTTTTCTTTAGGAAACACACTAAATTTCAATTGGATTTTAAATGAATGCTCAAAGTTGGATAAAATTGAACCTTCACATCATCATTTTACTTTGGGCTTAAAACTAAACAAGGCAACCTCATATTTCAATTGGTGCATAAAACGAACTCATTATTGCTTTGAGGGGTTAAAATTTGTAACTATTTGCTATATTAAATTGTGATTTTCAACATTGTTAGTGGATGCATATGCAATTCTATCACACCATTTGGAAACCTTGAGAAATAGAAACATTCTCCAGCACGTTGCAAAATCACCTACATCTTTCAATTTGGATTAAAACTGAACCCCTTTGCGAGTGTGAGAAAAAGGCATAGTGTGTGTTCTTTGTTTGTTCACATGAATAAAGATTATCAAACTATGGATGTACTTCCTCACTATTGTTCACCTTTATAGGGCTTTCCTTGGTGGGAAAAAGTACTCACCCTAAGGGAATGACCCAAGTGGTAATGAGCTAACGCCACGCTCTTCCAAACCGCCATATAAATTTGTGGTTGTGGTGAAAATCATGATCAATGGGATGTGGTACATGATAGCTCTCCCCCAGTATCTTTATGATGTGAAAATTCCTTGTTCTAAGGTTTGGGAGACCTATTGAGGGAGTTTATCATTGTACCCCTAGAAACTAGAAGCCCTTATTACGAACCCATGTGTAGAAGCCAAAAAATCATTAATATTTGTGTAGCATAGAAAAATGGATCATTAGACATTTTCATGCTCATTTGGGCCTTTCTTATGGATGTTGGACTAGTTTTCCTTGATTTAATGTTGTAATCTAGTTAACACATTCACATTAGGTCTTGGGTCCTTGTGAATCATTAAGAACTTTATGATGCCTTGTAAAAGTGTTGTGACACATTTTTCGCACTTTTCTAGGATTTTATTATTATAATTCACTTAAATAACTTCTTTTTATCATTTTCCAAATCTCATTTCAGATTTTTGTAAAGATTTGTAACAAATGTTCATGCTTTTCTAGGCTTTTCATCAATAATCATACCTTTCTTATGCTTTAATTGGCCCTATTTTATGACTACAAGCGTTACTTAAGTGTATTTTTGTGAATAAACCCAATAAACATCATTTACAACAACTTAATTTCTAACACCCACTTAAATTCCTTGAGTGGTACCCATTCCCCATTAGGGGAAAATGAGTCCCCCTTGGCACAAAATTCAAAAATAATTTCAAATTACTGGCATTTTTTTATTTCCTAAGACCTAAGGTCAGCCTGTGATGTATTTTTAGGAAATATTACATAACTATGTATAATTATAGGGTTTTTCCTCTCATTTTTATCTCATCAATTTTCCTAATCATTCAAGGATTCAAGCAATCAATCCTAATCATTCAATCAAGCATTCTAGGCATTTTCAAGCACATTGGAGCTATCATTTGCATATCTTCAGATTTCTACTTCAAGGGTTTGGTGAGTTGTAGCATTTCATGTTGTTCATTCAGCATTCTCTTCACTTATTTCATTTCATTTTCAAGGGTTTAATTACCAACAAGGGGTTTGACCAAGGAAAACCCCTATTCTCTAACCCTTCAACCATTTCCCCCTCTCTTTGCATGTGATTTGCAGGTCTTGTGTTTAGATTTATCAAAGAGAAAAAGTGGAAAATTCATCATTAATTTTTCAAAGCTCTTCAAAGTGATCAAAGCCCTAATTAAAGCTTCGAGAACATCAACAAGTCAAATTCTACAATTTCAGATCCGGAAACCTATCACGAGTAGAAGTGTAGACCGGGAGCTACATATTCCACTTTTTATTTTCTCAAAATTTGGAAGTGGACTAATTTACCATCTATGGCATATGATTCCCACTTCCAATCCCAACACAAAGGTTTTTGCAGTTTTGAGTACCCTTTGGTCTCAAACCTATTCTGGAATATTTCTCCCAAAACAAGACGAATTTAACCATCTTGGTGTATGAGTCCCAATGGGCTTCAACAATGATTTGTATAGGATTCCAAAGCTCCTCTTCATCACTTTCAAGTTTCCAGGTGCACATCTTTAATTTCATTATTTTTTGTTATTGTTTGTTTGCATTTCTAGGTCTTTTTGCATTAAATGCTATGTTTTCAAACATCATGAATTTCCTTAGTTTTCATTCATTAGTAAATATCTTTTATCAGTTTTCAAAATTTAGGACATTCTCTTTAGAAACATATCGATCATTTTTCCATTAGTCTTGAGTGATCCATCACAATTTTTGGTATACCTCTCTCCTTTTAGGTGCAAAACCCTGGAAGTGTAAGAGAGCCCACATTATGCAAAAATTATTGGTTCAATTTGTTGATGTCAGGAACGGTCATTCTAAAGACACCCCACATTTGTACTATTCAATTGCAGAAACAAAAAAAATCCTTTTAATATTTGTATTTTAAGGATTTGGAAATTTCGTGGTCCTGAGAAGTGTGTGCTAAGAAAGGGGCTCCCAATGTCGCCAAACCTCTAACTATTCGCATTGTTTAATGTTTGGAGAAACCCTAGTGGGGATTCAACAAATATAGCCATTTATAACCTAGGTTTATAATGATTGTGAGTCATTTTAACACTGCTTTATTTTGAAACAATACAAAAACAAACATTCACTATCATCTTCAAAATTTCAAACACTTTGGCTTAAATATTGGACTTCTTGGGTTAGCCTTGATATTACTACTTTTCCTAAGGATTTATCCTGATTGATTTCTAAATATCTTGATATTAATCTCAAATCCATATTTACCAAAGACAATATAGGAAATTATGGCTTTAACCTCATCATTTTTAGGCAATGAACATTGTGAAAGTTATGATGTTTCTGACATAAAAATTTAGTTTGGAAACATAATTAGGACAAGTGTTTGTGGTAAAATAAATTCACTTAAGCAAGATAAACTAAAAAATGAACCCCACATGACTATTTGTAGACCAATCACTCCCGTTGAACAACTTGATCTTCCAGGTGCTATAATTCAGCCAAAATTTGAACTCATTAGTAGTGAACAAACTGATCTCATTAGTAGTTTGAGAATCTTCACTTTTGAAGCCAAGGAAACAAATACAAAGTGTAGAAACACAACAACCATTTTAGAAAAAGAAGAGGAACAAGGTAATATTGATTTTGGAAGGCCCATATTACCACCACCCACATGGAAATAAATATCTTTCTTTCTTCCATAAACTTAAATTGTTTTCAAATGATCTCACATAAAATCAAGATCCCTAAGGAAAATTCTACAAGTCGTAATTTTAAATTTAGAAATCTCACTCCAAAGTCTCTTAAGAAACACCTTTTAGTGCTTCACAAAAACAGAGATAGATTGGTAGCAAAATTTTATAGAAAACTTCAAGATACAATCTAGAATTATATGCATTCTTTTGGAGTCAAAATCCTGATCTTTTTACATGATATCGAATTCCTCTAAATGGTTCATCACACAATCAAAATACATAGGGGAAAATCTCTAGCTCGACATTTCAGACATAGGAATTGTAGAACAAGGTTTGGTCAAAAGTGGGCTTTATTATTTTACCGCAATCATTACACCTTGATGAGAAATTTTTATGCTTGAGCTAGGAGAGCCCAAATAGGTTTGAATATTCCCATCCATCCTCTCATTTAAATCAACATTGAGTCTTTAGGATTTGAACATTTTAGAGGTCTAGCACCATTCTCACTACCATGGTATTGTCAAAAAAAAAGGTTCAATTCAAATTCAACATTGGGTCAAACATCTCACTCACCCCTTCATCAAATTTTATCTCTCACACTTCACCTATCTTTACAAAATTTTGAGTACACCAACACTTTGTGACTTAAACATCAAATCCAACCAACTGCTAACCTATCTACTTCATATGTGAAATGTATCCTCTTCCATGCACTTAGCTAAATTAGTTATCATTTTTGAACTAGCTCATCTTGAAGGTTACAAGTCTACCCTAAAGATTTCTTAGTCCATTAGCATCCTTTATCCTAACATCAAAGCATCAAACTCAAGTCAAATGAGTTGCTTCAAAATGATTGCAAAGATCACTCTCCACCTCATCCATATTTTCATCCCCTACTATCACAATTTCTCCCAAAAGACTTAGAGAATCTTATTTACCTAGATTTGAGTCAACTAGAGAGTTCAAACATCAAAAATCACAAAAAAGCTCTCCCACATGTGACACAAAATTTATGGTAAAGACAAGATCATAACACAAGAGCATCATGGAGAAAACCAAATTTAAATTTACCTAAAGTGATCGAAATGCTTTAGAATTTGATCCTAGAAGTCATGTTACCCCATCACAACAACTTTTATCACTATTAGGACCATATGAGATGGAAGATGTTACAAACAACCCCTTTGAACACACTAGGGAGGAACTTATGGAACATCAAGCCATTGAAAATGTAGCTCCTATCTCCCTAACATTTGTGGCACATAATTTAATAGAAGGCTTCATCACCCCATCACTAGGGCTAAATTAGACCTAAATTCCTAGTCTTGCAACAAGCCTTGCTAAAGACTTTGTACATGACCTTTCATTTGAAAATAGTACACTTGTGGGAACACTTAAAACCACTTGGACACCTAGCTTTGGTGCTCCTCCTATTCCTAAAGACTCTAAAAAAATATACACACCTCTTGATCTTCATTACTCAACCATGACTTCAATATATCGAGGGAATCCTTCTTCATCCACATCAATGAGTACCATAAGTGTTCCTACCATTACACAAAATAGTGTGGATCCCATATCTCAAAACAACGTGCAAGGGCATACCACTACAATACCACAAATTCAACCCTTGAAGCAAATAGGGACATTCTTACCTAATCCTCCAATGGGTTCATCTATACCATTGGTTTCACAAAACACATCCACATCATCCACCATCAATCCACCTTAAAAAAATCCCTTTATTAAAAGTTCAGTCAATCCAGGAAGTACCCTGATCACAAATCCCTTGTTTACATATTTAGCACAAGGTAATCCTCAAAACATGGGACAACGAAATATCTTCAATCAATGGAATCAAGGTCCTAGTGTGTCATTTCCATTGCAAATGACATCATCCTCATCTTTTCCCATAGTTCCCTTTACTATGCCAAATCAATCAGGAACTCAAACATACATTCCTCCACCCCATTCTACCATCTTACAAGGAATGTTAAATCAAGGGAACCCTCCACCTCTCACCGGCAATCTATTACCTACTCAAAACATCAATATCCATAATCTTCCACCAATCTCTCAACAACTACCTAATCCCACATTGCAAGTGCATGCCTTAGCTTTATAGCAAGCACAACAAGCTTATTAGCAAGCCATTCAACAACAACAACATTAATCTCAACAAGAAGCCTTATCACAACAACAACATCAAGCTCAGCAAGCACCCTTAGCACAACAAGCAGCTTTATTAGCACACCAACAACAACAGGCCCAACAACAAGCCCTAGTGGCACAACAAAAACAACATCAAGCTCAACAACAAGCCTTACTAGATCAACAATATGCCCAACAATAGCAACAAGGTTCCTATTATCCTCATTTGAACATCATCAATCCAAATGCATTATGAACATATACATCAATACCCTCATCACTCTCACAGAATCTTACACCAGCATACCCCACATACAACTCATCCATCATCCCACCATATGTTCCTCCACCCAACCCACAAGATGATCTAGCATCAAATTGAAAGTACTCTGACAAGAAATGCAAGACCTTCACATGGGAAAGGAAAAGAAAAATCATACAAAGAACTTGTGTCCTTACCCATTTCACCGAAACATAGCAATGATACCATTTCCTCCTAGTTTTGAAATCCCCAAATTTGAAAAATATAAAAAGAGAGGAAGTCTTATGGACCATATCAAAGAATTCAATGTTATGTGCATGGAGGTGGCTTACAATGATTCATATATAATGTGCCTCTTCCCTTGAAGTTTAATAGGTCATGCTATGTATTGTTTTTCTCATCTACCTCCTAGTATCAAAACTTTTCAAGAGATTATCAAAAAAATTCATTGATCAATACTCCTTCAATCTTAACATGGACATCAGTCTAGAAGAATTATACACTCTTAGAAAAAATCAAGAAGAAATTTTTTCTAATTTCTTTCAATGATGGAGATAAAGAGCTAGCAAAAGCAAGTGTCATATTCCTGATGAACAACAAGTAAGAATCATCATAGCCAATCTAGATCGAAACCTATCATTCCACTTGAAAATGCAGTGCATCACATCATACAAAGAGCTTTTCAATAGAGCCCTTAACATCGAGAGATCTTTGTTCTCACAAGGAAATACTCAAGCTTACAAATACAACCATCCTTCAACTAGTTCAAATGAGAAACCTAGTGTCTAGGCAAAGAAAAAACCATAACAAATGATTATGCGGTAGATGCTAAGGTAGTCCTAAGTGCTCCTAGACCTAATCAAAATCAAATTGCTAACATCCAACCAACTATGCAACAAAAAACACCTCCTCAGAACAATCAGATCAGTAACACCAACATGCAACAAAGGAAAACTACTAATCGGAATAATTATCCCAAAAGCAAGTGCACACAGTTAACAGAACCCATTGAGATGATCATGAAGAAGTTGGTAGATTCAAAATCTGATAAAACTTCTCAACTTTGAAAACTACCAAGAACCACAAGAGAAACCATCATAGTACAACGAGTGTGACCTTTGGACTTTCATAAAATCAAATGACATAAAAAAAGAAAAATGCATGAAACTTAAGAACATCATCTAAGATCTCATAGAAAATGATACCATATCTGTTGAGGTACTAGCTAGGAATTAGGATCTTAAGATATACAAGAACCCTATGTTGGATCATAACAAAGAAAATAACAATGAAAAAGCTAATGATTACACAAATTTGTAGCATACCTATTCCAATGTATTTGCCTCTTACAATAGTGTTATTACTATTGTTACCCTCAAAGGAGGTATTACGAAATCTTAAAAAGTACACATCTAATCCTAGCAAGTACAATCTTCTAGATCAGCTTAAGCAAACCCCTGCACAAATATCTATCCTAAAACTCTTAAGGTTATCCCCTACACATAGGGGAATATTAGAAAAATCCTTGTCTAAATCGTTCATTCATGAGAACATTGATACCAATTAGTTTCAAGCTATCATAGAGAATATCGCAAACCATCTTCTTACCTTTTCTGAGCAAGACCTACCATCACAACCATCTCATAACCGTGCTTTACATCTTGAGGTTTTCATTCATAAAATCAAGGTCAAAATAGTATTGGTAGATGAAGGTGCTAGTTTGAACATTTGTACCTTGCATTTGATCAAAAATCTAGGCTATTCAAAAGATACTATTGAGAAGACAAAGATTACTACCATTAGAGCATATGATCATCAAGAATGGGTATTACAAGGAATCATTGCACTTCCAATCCAAGTGGGACCTCTTATTATTGAAACTACCCACCAAGTGCTTGATCTTGATCTTCCAAGCTATAACATCTTACTTGGCTGACCATGGATCAATGCTCTAAAAGTGGTAGCCTCGACCTACCATCAGTGTGTGAAATATCCTTTCGAAGGTAGATAAATGACTATCCATGGAGACCCTAAGCCTTTGCACTATTGCAAAAGTCTTGAGGCCAAATTATATAAGATCCCCCAAATACCTAAAAATAATGAAGGGCCTACACCACCAAGCTCATTTTGTTGACCCATCATCTCTAGCCTCTACCTCAACCACGAAAATTCCCATAGTGCAAATTATACCCGATGTCAAAGCAGTTATCTAGGGTGATGGCTGTGGAAACTACAAACTATTGAAAGACACCTTTGTCTTAGGAGAGTTACCTATTTCTCCTCAATCTCATGGGAAACCCACATCTAGTACCAAAGAACCTAAAACAATCAAGATGGAAGCTACTACCTTCACCAAGTAGGGAGATTTGAACCAAGAAGATGTAAATGATGAAGACATCTCTAAACTCTTCTATCAAGATGAACATCCTATACCTATTCTTCCTATGGAAGATGATAAAAAAGGCTTACAACCCATGTAGAATTGGGGATATAACAAGAATGAAAAGCTAGGATTGAATGGCAATGGTTTACTAGAACTCATCGTTCCTAAGAAATGAATGAACAATCTTGGCTTAGGTTCTACTACTAGCAAGGTCACACTTATTGGAAAAGGTATTTCTGCTAAAAAAGTTGAGGCTTCCTCTTGGTCACCCACATTGCGTGATACAACCTTAGTTGACTTTCCCCTCGATGTTGCTAACTTATTTGAGAAAATCCTCTTTATGATATCCATAACATCCTTTGTATCAAGCAACCAACCAACTAAAATACTCCTAGTATACCCACAACTCATTGACATGGACCAACGAGGACCACCGATTCTAGATTTATTCAAAAATTATGAAGTGATCTTAAAATTCATGGGACTCTATGAAAACTTATCATGGGAAGATCACAAAGAAGGCTTCAACATAGAGCTTAATACAAGGGCATACTATGGGGAGATGATTGAATCATTTAGTCGTAAAATAAATGAAATGCAACTCAAATCCTTGAGTGAAATCCACCTAGTGGAACACTCTGATCCTAGAATAGTAAAACCAAAGGATGCATCCAATAGTGAAAACCTCTTTGAGGCACCCAAGGATGAGGGATTCAATCTCCCCCTTAGTGCAATGCATCTAGAGAACTTAGCAGTACTAGCAAAAAAAATCACTCCGGTCAATGTGGGAATAGAGGAAGCACGTAAGATCACTTTTTATGCTAAATCCTTGTTAGATGAAGAGCAAAAGAATCTTGCAGCATTCCATAAAGAGAAAAGAGCTAACTTTGCATGGTCATAAACAAATATGTCAGGCCTTGATCCAGAACTAGTTGTGCATCACTTAGTAGTTTATCCTGAAGCCAAGCCTATTAAGAAGAAATTAAGGAAGATTCACCCTCAGATAGTACTCTTGGTCAAACTAGAATTTCAAAAGCTTCTTGACATTGGATTCATCCAACCAATAGATTATTTTGAGTGGGTTTCAGACCTAGTACTAGTCTCAAAACTCATTGGGGGAATCAAAATTTGCACTGATTTCAGATATCTAAGCAAGGCATGTCTAAAGGATGATTTCCCTCTTCCCAACATTGATCTCATTATGGACATAACAGTTGGACATGAAATATTGTCACTTATGGATGGTTTTTCAAGCTACAATAAAATCATAATCACCAAGGGGGTAAACCCACAAAAATGGTTTACAATTTGAATGAGGAAGGAAAACTTGTAAAAAAAGACCCCATGCCAAATTTTTTCACTATGGGGGTTCAAACAAACTCAATTGTTCACTTGAACCAAAAGAGGGTTCGCTTGAACTGGGGTTCAAGCGAACCCATTTAATGTATGTATGGACCTTTTAGACAAGAAAACAAATGGAAATCCCTTTCTGGAAGGGGGTTTGATCGAACCTAGGTTCACGTGAACCCTGTTAGGATTTAGGTGTCATCAACCTTGTAAATCCTTTATTTTATTATTCTCCTAAAGTGTTTTGTACATTTACCCATAAGAGGTGAAATTGTTTGACCAACAGTGGTGAAAGAGACTATGTAAATGCAGTGTTACCGTTACCGTTTATCCTTATGGAAAAGGACAAATTAGCTAGGCGTCCCACCTTGGAATCTTCTAAAATAAGGTTGTGGGTCAAAATAGGGTGTTGTAAGAGCATCTATGACATGCATGCAAGTTTTCATAAGATGCTATGACAGTATGACAGATTCCCTATGACAGAATATGCTATTTTTAGACCCCAGGTGCCCATGCATAAAAGATGCCTTATGACAGCTGTAAGAGCATCTGTAAGAGGCTATTTTTGGTATTTTTGACCATTTCAAGGAGGGAGGCGTGGGTTTTTCTAGGTGGTATTGCTGCCTATTGTTTGGTGAAACCATGGTGGTTTTCATCCTCACAAATCTCTATAAATTGGGGCCTTGAGCTAGTGTTAAGAAGAATTCAGTTTTGCAGGGTAACAAGGTGCTGCTGGATTTACAGGGAATGATAAGAGAAGTCTATTGCTGCATGTAATATTGAAGATTATCAGTAATATACTTGCCTCTCTTTCGGTGGTGGAGTTTTTTCCCTTCGGGGTTTCTCCACGTAAATCTGTTGTTGCATGTGTTATATTGTTCTATCTCTCTCTCTCATTCTTTCTTCACACTAAGGCTAAGGTTAATATACATATTTCAGATTTGCATTCACACATTTAAGTTCATATTGCAAGCTTTCTTCACCTTGTTTTTCAACATTTGGTATCAGAGCTAACGGTTCTGTTAAGGAAGGGACGCTTTCCTTTTAGAGTGTTGAAGGTTTTTTGCTGTAGTGGGAGCTTTTATGTTGTGGGTTTTGTAGATTTGTGAAAGATTGCATACCATGGCCTCCACCTCTCGTCTAGATATTGAGAAGTTCAATGGAACTAGTTACGAGATGTGGAAGTTGAAAGTGGAGGACATTCTTGAGGAAAGAGATCAGTGGTTACCAGTTTTAGTTGAAAAGAAGCCATCTACTTCAACCTTGTCAAATGAAGATTGGAATAAGTTAGACAAGAAGGCTCGAGGGACTATTCGGTTGTGTCTCACAGATTCTATCCTCCTGAATGTCTCTTCAGAAGACACAGCATACAAGCTTTGGAGGAAGATATGTGAAATCTACCAAACTAAGAGTTTGTCTAACAAGTTGTATCTCAAAATATGTTTGTATTCATTAAAGATGAAGGATGGTGAATCTATTGCTAAACATTTGAATGCTTTTAATTTGATTATAAGTTAACTTGCATCTATTGATGTTAAAATAGAAGATGAGGATAAATGCATTTTATTGATTTTCTCTTTGCCAGAATCTTGGGAAAATTTAGTTATTGCTATAGCAAGTGGTGGTGCAGAACCTAAGTTGGATACTATTATTCCCATACTTCTTTCAGAGGAGATGAGGAGAAAGACCATGCGCAGTGGCTCCCAAGATGCCTTGCATGTATGAGGTAGGCCCAAGGAGAAAGAGCCTAAAGGGGATAAGAAGAAGGATAAGTCTAAAGGACGATCTAAGACCCCTGGAAAGAGCAGAGTGAAGTGTTGGAACTGTGGTAAATGGGGACATGTGAAGAAGGAATGTAGAAACAAGAAAAAGAATGCAGATTCCTCCATGGAAAAGTCCTCTAATAACGGTGATTCTGATGCTTTGATTATTTCAGCTAACACAGTTTGTAATGATGCTTGGCTTATTGATTCAGGTGCTTCCTTCCATATGATCCTCATAAGGAGTGGTTTTCTACATACAAAGAATATGATGGAGGAGAGGTCTTCATGGGTGATAATAGCTCACAAAAGGTTATTGGTAAAGGAAAGGTAAAGTTGTGTTTCAGTGATGGGAGGGTTAAAACCCTTGATGATGTTTTACATATTCCAGGACTTACAAAAAGTTTAATTTCAGTTTCCAAGTTGAATGATTCTGGGATGCATGTGACATTTGACAAGTCTGGTTGCAGGATGGTAAGGGGAAGTTTGGTGGTGGCTAAAGGATCTCAGACAGGGAATTTATTTACGCTACATGCCTCTACTTTTTGTAACTCCTCTTTTGTAACTAGTGCTGAAAATGCATGTATGTTGTGGCACCATAGATTGGGTCACATTGGTGAAAAAGGTCTTAGGACCATACTTGATAAGAAACTAGTAGACGGTATTTCTGATTATTCTGTTGGTAAAAATGATTTCTGTGAGGATTGTGTGTTTGGTAAACAAAACAGGTCATCATTTCCTAAAGGAACTAATAAAGCTAATGGATTGTTAGAACTTATTCATTCGGATGTTTGTGGTCCAGTGGATACAGATTCTTTGGGTAGATCTCATTATTATGTTTCCTTCATTGATGATTACTCAAGATATACTTGGATTTATTTTATGCATTCAAAATCTGAAGTTTTCACCAAATTTAAGGAATTGAAGGCATTGGTTGAAAAGAAAACAGATTATAAGATAAAAGTATTGAGATCTGACAATGGGGGTGAATATTGTTCTAAGGAATTTGATGAGTTTTGCAAACATGCAGGAATTGTTAGGCAAAAGACTACACCTTACACACCCCAACAAAATGGGGTAGCAGAAAGAATGAACCGTACATTAATGGAAAGAGCTAGGAGCATGTTAAGTAGTGCTAAGTTAGACAAATGCTTTTGGGCAGAGGCTGTTGGTACTACTTGTTATTTAATTAATAGATCTCCTTGTAAAGCTCTTGTTGATAAAACTCCTTATGAAATGTGGTTGGGTAAAAAGCCTTCAGTTTCACATTTAAGGGTCTTTGGTTGTGAGGCTTTTGTTCATGTGCCTCAAGAGAAGCGGTCTAAATTGGATCCCAAATCTCAGAAATGCATCTTTGTAGGTTATGGTGAAAATGTTAAAGGTTATAAACTTTGGAATCCACTAACACGAAAGATGATATTTTCTAGAGATGTTATTTTCAGGGAAAGCTAACTCTGAAGATGTGCAACCAAAGGAAAAGTCAAAGACAGTGCATTTTGAAACTAAGCAAGAAGATGCACATGTGGAAGAACAAAGAGATGGACAAGAAGATGGAGAAGAAGAAGAGAGTTCTGACGAATCCGTTGTAACATAAGAAGTTGAAAACAATGAGGATGAACATGAGGAGGAACCTCCTACTCCATCTTTGAGAAGATCCACAAGACAATGAAATCCAGTTGACAGGTATAGCCCACCTGATTTTCGTTGTAAATTTGCTTTGTTATGTACTGATGATGAACCTAGATCTTTTAGGGAGGCTCTCTCTTCAGAAGAATGTGAGTCTTGGATGTAGGCCATGCATGATGAGATGATGTCTTTGAAAAACTGTGACACCTGGGATCTTGTTAGTTTTCCCAAAGGAAGAAAGACCATTGGTTGTAAGTGGATATATAAAAAGAAGTTTGGTGTAGATGGAAAGTTGGAACGGTACAAGGCCAGATTAGTGGCCAAGGGCTACTCCCAGAGAGAGGGAGTTGATTTTGGTGAAATATTCTCTCTTGTTGCTAAGTTAACCTCTATTAGATTCATTTTATCCATTGCTGCTACTTATGATTTAGAAATAGAACAAATGGATGTTAAAACTGCTTTCTTGCATGGGGATCTAGAGGAAGAAATTTATATCCAACAGCCTGACGGTTTTGTTGTGAAAGGAAAAGAACACTTGGTTTGCAGGTTAAAGAGGTCTCTATATGGTTTGAAACAATCACCTAGGATGTGGTACCAGAAGTTTGATGCATTTGCATTAAATATGGGTTTTGTTAGAAGTGAAGAGGATCACTGTGTTTACTTTAAAGTTATTGATGATCAGATACTGATTATTGTCTTATATGTGGATGATATGTTGTTCATTGGTAACAATAAGGCAATGATTAGGGAACTTAAAACTCAGCTTTCTGGCACATTTGATATGAAAGATTTAGGGGCTACTGAATATATTCTTGGAATGGAAATCATTATGGATCAGATTCACAGAAAGCTTTGGTTAAGTTAGAGCAAGTATGTTAACACTATTTTGCAAAGGTTTAATATGCAGGACTGTAAACCAGTAAATATTCCATTTCCTATTGGTACAAAGTTGAGTTTAGACATGTGTCCTAAATTGGATGATGATATTGATGAAATGTCTAAAGTTCCTTATGCTAGTGCTATCAGTAGTTTAATGTATGCAATGGTTTGTACTAGACCAGATATAGCCCAAGCAGTGGGAGTTCTAAGCAGGTTTATGTCTAACCCTGGTAAAGAACATTGGACTTTTGTCAAAAGGGTATTCAGATATTTGCAAGGCACTTATGATTACTGTTTCGTTTATCATGGTACTGACAATATTGATAAGTCATTGGACATACAGGGTTTTGTTGATGCAGATTGGGCAGGTGACTTGGATAGTCGAAGGTCCACTAGTGGCTATGTGTTTACTTTGTTTGGAGGAGTAGTGAGTTGGATGAGTAAAAGACAACCTACAGTTGCTTTGTCTACCACTGAAGCAGAGTATATGGCTGCTACACATGCCTCTACGGAGGCAGTTTGGTTACAGAGACTTGGTAATGGTATTGGTTTTGATTGCAGGATAGTGAGGATCGGATGCGATAGTCAGAGTGCCATATGTTTGGCTAAAAATTCTATGTAGCATGCTCGTACTAAGCATGTTGATGTTCAGTATCACTTTGTGTGAGAAATGGTTGAGAATGGACAAGTCTTGATTGAAAAAGTTGACACTTTGGATAATGTTGCAGATTCTCTTACGAAGCCAGTCACCACGGAAAAGTTCTCTTGGTGCAGAAAGGCCATGGGCCTTGATCACTGTACTTAATTCTATGTAATTGTATCTCTATGGGTGTAATTTACAATGTATGATGTCAAATGGGAGAATGTTAGGATTTAGGTGTCATCAACCTTGTAAATCCTTTATTTTATTATTCTCCTAAAGTGTTTTGTACATTTACCCATAAGAGGTGAAACTGTTTGACCAACAGTGGTGAAAGAGACTATGTAAATGCAGTGTTACCGTTACCATTTATCCTTATGGAAAAGGACAAATTAGCTAGGCGTCCCACCTTGGAATCTTCTAAAATAAGGTTGTGGGTCAAAATAGGGTGTTGTAAGAGCATCTATGACATGCATGCAAGTTGTCATAAGATGCTATGACAGTATGACAGATTCCCTATGATAGAATATGCTATTTTTAGACCCCAGGCGCCCATGCATAAAAGATGCCTTATGACAGCTGTAAGAGCATCTGTAAGAGGCTATTTTTGGTATTTTTGACCATTTCAAGGAGGGAGGCGTGGGTTTTTCTAGGTGGTATTTCTGCCTATTGTTTGGTGAAACCATGGTGGTTTTCATCCTCACAAATCTCTATAAATTGGGGCCTTGAGCTAGTGTTAAGAAGAATTCAGTTTTGCAGGGTAACAGGGTGTTGCTGGATTTACAGGGAATGATAAGAGAAGTCTATTGCTGCATGTAATATTGAAGATTATCAATAATATACTTGCCTCTCTTTCGGTGGTGGAGTTTTTTTCCCTTCGGGGTTTCTCCACGTAAATCTGTTGTTGCATGTGTTATATTGTTCTATCTCTCTCTCTCATTCTTTCTTCACACTAAGGCTAAGGTTAATCTACATATTTCAGATTTGCATTCACACATTTAAGTTCATATTGCAAGCTTTCTTCACCTTGTTTTTCAACAAACCCAAGTTCGATCGAACCCCTAGGGGTTCGCTCAAACCCCCTTGTTCAAGTGAACCCCACTTTTCCTTGATTTTTTATCCTTTTCACAAAAAAACCATTTTTTTAGCATTTTGGAGCTCAAGTTGAAGATGAAAATGGTGGAGACTACACAAACTTAACTAGAATCAATTAGTTCTCAGAATGAGCTATCCAACAAATATAATTTTAATATGTTTTGGCTTTATTATGTTTTTATTTTTTAGTTTTATTAAACATAGGTTTTTCACTAAAAATGAAGCTATATGTTATAAACATGTGGAAAAATGGTAGATTATAATTTTTTTTTGAAAAATATGAGTGCACGAGATATTGAAGTCCCTGATCCAGCAACAAAAAAATTGAATTTCGATACATACAAAAAAATTTACGCATTATATTGTCTACCTATGTCTGAATTGTAATTGGTTTGACTTCAAAACTTGATTAAAGAAAAAATATTTAATTAAAAACTATTTAACCAAGTGGAAGCACTAGATATTAGAGTTACAAAATTTAAATTTGAAGGAAATAGAATTCTATCCCTCATGGAAAAAAATTTATGTGTTATACGGTGAGTGTCACTTTTTAAAAATGTTGTTTTTTGAAAACAACTAGATTTTGAGGGAGATGGAAAAAGAAGTGCAATCTAATTCAAAAAATTTTGAAAAAAATATATTTAGAATCTATAGAAAAAAATTCATGAAACTCTAGTTTGCATCATCTTCAACTTCCTCACAGTTTAGCTGCTATAGGTGCCCGAAAGTGAAGATTTAGTTAAAAAAATTATTTTAGTGTCTAGTTTGGTCAAAACTTGTAAACCACTATTGTGGGATCACCCAAGGAGGATCAACACAAAATTGCATTCACTTGTCCATGGGGAACCTATTTCCGAAATGCAATTCCATTTGAGTTAAAGAATACATGAGCAACCTATCAAAGACCAATGACCCTCATATTTCATGACATGATCCACAAAACAGATGAAGATTATGTGGATGATATTTTGGAAAAATAAAAGAAGAGAAGTGAGTACATACAAGTCTTAGGACCTATCTTTGACAGGCTTGAAGAATACAAGGTATGACTGAATCCAAAAAAGTGTGTGTTTAGGGTCACATCAAGGAAACTTTTTGGCTTTATTGTTTCACATAGAGGGATAGATATTGATCTAGCGAAGGTAAAATCCATCATAGATATGGAACCACCACAAACATTAAAGTATATGAGAAGATTACAAGGAAGAATGCAATCTATTAGAAGATTTATAGCACAATTATAGGATAAAATCCACCCATTTTCACATCTTCTTCATAAAGGGATAACCTACAAGTGGCATGAGAAGTGTGATAAATCTTTCCAACAGATCAAATATTATCTATTGACACCTCTAGTACTCATACCACCTATACTAAACAATCCATTAATCCTATTTATCTTAGCAACACTAGTGGCAGTAGGAGCTCTTTTAGCATAGCATGATGAAAATGGAAAAGAAAGGGTTATCTACTAAATCAACCGAACCTTGGTAGGCTATGAGATGAACTATTCACCCATTGAGAAGGAATGCCAAGTATTTTTTTTTCTTCACAAAATTTCAAGCATTATATATTGTCACATCAAATCAAACTCATTGTGAAAATTGATCCATTGAAATACCTATTATCCAAAGCAACCCTCACAGGATAAATGACTAAATGGGTGATGATCTTAACACAATTTTACATAGAGTATGTAGAGCACAAGGAAATCAAAGGACTAGTGATTACAAATCAACTAGCAGAAGTACCCATCTATGCCGAGAAACCCTTGGTATCTGAGTTCCCTGATGAATCATCATTCTTCATCAATCTCACAACTTAATGGAAGATGTACTTTGATGGATCATTCACTCAAAATGGATCAGGAGCAGGAATTTTTTTCATCACCCCCCAAGGTGATTACATCCAAAGTCATATAGGATACCATTTCCCTATACCAACAACATTGCTAAGTACAAAACCCTAATCATATGTTTAAGGATAGTAGTTCAATGACAAATTCAAGAGATGAAAGTCTATGGGGACTCATAGTTGGTTATTGACCAAGTCAATAACAACTATCAAACTAAGGATGATAAGCTCACTCCTTACAAAAAGATGGTTGAGAATCTCAAAGACCTTTTCATAGACATAACTTTTGAGTAGATTCCTCGCATGAACAACAAAGCAGCATTTCATTATGAGTCATATTAGGTTCAACTGTATATCTTGAGGTCATTTTTTATCAGAAAATCTCAAAAACATTCATAAAATATTATCTTAGAAAATCTAGAAACATTTAGCAAATTCTAAAAGAAAAATCCAAAACATCCAAAAAATTAAAATTCCTAAAAAGTTCAAACATTCAAAATCCAAAAAAGCAAAGTCCTCTTGTCAAAATACAAGTCTATGAGCTTGAACATAGGCAAGGCCATCATTGATGTGCCCCCGAGATGCCCTAGGTCATTCCTTTAGAAGTTCGTCATAATAAACTAGAGTCTTTCATTTGTTCATATCTTCATCTTGTAAATGGGTTGAGTCAGTCGAACTACGTGGTCTATGCATGTATAACATAGGCAAGGCTTATCTTTGATCAGCCCTCGAGGACCCTAGGATAGGTCTTTAGGTTAGGTTCTTGGTCAAAACTTATAAATTCTCATAAAACTACTAAATATTTGTAAAACCCTTAACAATACCTAAACGTTCAAATATTTAAAAATTCCTAAAAATTCAACTATTTTAGAAAACACAAAAACATTTGAAAATCGGAAAAACCAAAACAATATAAAACTAAAAAGACATAAAAAGCCTCAAATATTGCAAAAAACCCTAAAATACCTTAGAAAATTAAAAACATAAACAACCATATAAACTTTCATACGACCAAAAATAACCTCAAAACATGTTCAAAATACCAAAAATATTGAAATATTCTAGAAAATCCAATACCATCCATCCCATCTCGCTTTCACCTACAATAAACTTTTACCCATAATAAATCAAATCAACACCTTCAACCTTTGGAAAAACAAATAGAAAGAAAACATGGAAATTCATAAAGTGTGAACCCTAAAGTCAAAATCTAAAGTCTAAGCTCATAGGTAAATATGTCAGTGAAGTTTGTATCAACGGATCAACTTAGCATCATCATCCCAACATCAAACAAACCTCTGATCAACATGTCCTAAGATGTATGCTTCCTATGATGGAAATCAATATCAGACATTGATTTAGCTAAACTTAAAATAGGCGAGAGCTATAGATAACACTGATTGTTTGTCTTTGATCTTTTCTTATGATTTATCTGAATGGCCCATTCCGAGGACCTCTCAATGATGTCTATCAAAATGATTTAGAGAGAAAGGAATGGGGCATCGATTATTATCTATCATTTGTTGTGCTTGTGGATACTCTTGTAAAATAATCTTGGTGCATACTTGTTTAGTTTTGTGTAGGAAGTTTTTTTGGATTATGTTGTTGACTATTGCGTATGCTTTGGTCCAATATGTTCTAAGCTTCTAACTTACATTCCAATGAATTTTTCGTATGTCAGGTTGTGAACAAGAACTATCCTATCTATTTGTCAAGTCAAATTCCATTACACTAGATACAACATCGTCCTGGTTATTAGTACCTAGATGCATCATGTCTATGTGTTATATCAAACAATAAGGAACAAAAAAAAATCCCAATCCTAAAGTGTGAGCACCTCATCCTACATTTCATCCTGCATTTTGTATTGTCTCATCACCATTTCTAATAAAGTCTTGATGGATTGAGGACTTGTTGGATCTTTTGAAAAAATCATCAAAATCAACGGTCATTCATTCTTTATTCTTCTATCTTCTCTCTGTGCTAAAATGGCACCATGACAATCAACAAAAAAATCATCAATGCATCCACCCTATATCCACAAACCATCAATGTACATGCATCTCATAATCATAGCATAATCATAGTATCCATTAGCATAATCATTTCCCATAATACATTTTGCATAATCATTTGAGTTGTGATAAATAATACAGATTTGTTATTGTAAGCATCTTGAATCACTGCATATAATAGCATTTGCATCCATACATCCACATTCATACATCATCATCATAAAAATGCATCTAGAAAATACATAAAAAGAAATGCATCCACATCATTTGCATCCATAACATCTACATATCCTAATCATCCATCCATATCATCCATTAAAAAATAATGAAAAAGAACATAACATTGCATCCATATTATATCCATCATACACATAAAATAAGTGAAAACATCAGATCATGAATCATCTATATCCATATCATATATATATATCTATATATATATATAAATGAATTTCATGGTACAAAATATGGATCAGTGTATTAACATCAATCAAAAGTACAATATCCACGAGGCTATCAAAAATGAGCTCGTGAATGTATATCTATAATAAAGAGTGGGGTAAAAAAATAAAAAAAAAGTGTCTATACATAGTAGCTAGCCCTAATGGTTGCTACCCTCTCTAGCCTGCCTCTCAAGCTAATCCTCTGCTTGTGGTCATATGTCACAACGCTATGAAAAATCTCGTTGTCTCAGTGCCGCTAGTACATCATGATGATAATGCTACCAGTAATATACAACCTGTATAACTGTCTCTCTATATAATCTGGTTGACATTGTCTGACCATGATTGGCCACCATCATCACCTCAATCTGCTGACGACAAGCAACCTCCTGGTCTCTCTCTCCTGTCACAACCTGTACTCGCTATAACACCTAATCTCTCTTAGAAGTGACCCTCCTTGGCTTATTTAAGCTAGAAAATAAGGGGGTTTTGCCCTAATTTAACCTTCAAGATAGGTTTTATCATCATTTTCACCAATTTTTTCAAACTAGATGTAATTTTGCATCATTTTTTATATTTTTGGCATAATTCTTGCATCTCGAAGCCTTTTTGGACCCTCAGGGCAACTTTTCACCTTTATTGAGTAATCAAACAAAAATTCAAACTTTTCAACTGATTTCTCAAGGGGTAGGGAATTAGCTTTACCCTTCAATAATGGGGCATCTAAAAATAAAATTAAATTGTTTTTTTATTTAATCAGTAGTTTTGATATGAAAAGTGTCATTCTTTGAATCGAAGCAGTGGGTACCTCGGTTCAAACAGGGGAAAAATGTAGACACTGAAAAATGTCCTAATCATTATCATACACTCGAAATAGATTTACTAACATCATTTCTTCTCAACCATCCTCTTTTCGATAAATTAGTTAAAAATTAGCCTAGCTATTTAATTAATTATATCATTTTCATCCATTAGCCTAATTAATTTAATCATGTTAATTCATCCCCCTTCACACTAACATTTCATCTCATTAAATTAAATACATCAAAATATTTAATTTAATCTCTTATGTCATCTTATTTAATTAAATAACCCTAATTTATTTAATTAAATATCATTTTCCCCTTTCCCCATTTATTAAATCAATTAATTTAATGAATATCACTTTAATTCTTCAATTCCCCTAATTGCATGATTAAACCTTGTTTAATTAGAAATTAAATTAACCCTTCCTCTAAGCATAGGGAATATTCCTTATCCCTATTTTTTATAATTAAAACTTTGTTTTAATTTGCAAATTGATTTTTTCCCTCACCCATGATCGAATATTCCAAAAGAATATTCTTATTCCTTCATCATTTGAAAAAGGGATATTTTCACTTGGCTTCTTGAGCAAGTTTTAACCTTCAACCTTTTGAACAAGTCAACTTTGACCTGTGTGAGCAAGTCAAAAGTGTGTTTGTTTGAGGCAAGTGTGAACCCTTGATTAAATCCTATCGTGTATTCTCATAAGTTGATGAGAATCCATGATCCATGCTTATCATCTCCTTCATCTTGAATTGTTGATTAATATTTTTAGTCTCCACCCTTCATTCCTCATTTTCTCTCCTATAAATAGATCACTATTTGGAGAGGCATGGATCCATCTTTTCAGAGCAAAATCCTGTTGTTGAATTCACTTGCATCAATACTCTCAATTTACTCACGTTTTAGCTTATCTTAGTTAATTTTAGTTGCATAATAGCTTAGAGCATCCATTAATGGCTTCCATCCATCCATATTAATTTGTATATGAATTAGGGTTTTCATCTTTTAGCTTAGAATTAGCTTAGATTAGCTTAGAAATAGCATAATTAAATCATTTTTAGCATAAAATCATTGTAAATTAGCTTGAATCATGTTTAATTTTAGCATAAAATAGGTTCTCATGCATCAACCATAGTGGTTGCATCGATTCTCTTCCATAGAATTGACTGAAACAGGCTTACTAATCATAGGATTGGGAAATGATTGTCATTTCACATCAACATGACACCAATTCCAAAATAGGATAAGTTTCAAATGAGTTAGACTAGTGTAGACACATAAAAATGGCCTCGGCTTGTAAACCATATTTTTCTATGACGACCACACTTCTCCCTCACATAATTCAATTATCTAATCATGTCCATTCCTCCATGATTATTTAAATAAATAAATTACATTTATTTATTTAAATGTGTCACTGATCAATCCTTATTTCCTCCATAACATTATCATTTATCCTTAAATCAAATAAACTTATTTATTTATCCCAATTTCCATCCCACCTAATAAATAATTAAAACAATTATTTATTTTCTTTTGTCTCATTCCCATTTATGAATTAAACCATTATTTAATTCATAAGTCAACATTCCTCCATAAATTAAATAATTTTTATTATTCCAACTACCTATTATTCTCCACCATTGATTTGATTATCTTCAATTAAATCTCAACCCTTCATTTCAAGGATTGCCCTAACTTTGACCTAATGTTTCCCTAACCCTAATCCTCCTTATGACATTTATTATTGGCCTTCTATCTTAGGGATTCACCAAATTTTAATCCTGGCCATCCATTCTCAATTTGGAATTCTTTAAAAGGCCCTTTTTCAAGTCATTTTGAACACACACAAGAGTTAGACACAACATGCTTGAGAGCTTTTGAGTACTTGAGCACACATTACTTCAATATTTTGCTTGGCTTTGTCATAGGTTATAGTTGCACTTCAAATTTGAGGGCAATTATATCATTTTCAGCAAGATGGAGAAGGCCAATGGAGGTCAACCAATGGAGGCTTGAAGACTAGGTGATGTGGTTTCATTCTTTTTATGCTTCTAGTTTCCTTTGTGCTCTATTGTTAATTGGAGATTTAGTTTTATGTTACTTACAATCTAACTTGGAAATTTCTCTAATTACATTTGGTGAACCTGACATTTCAATGGCCTCTTTAGATTTGGATTACTAGTATCACAAATCACTTCTCGTTTTGACCACTACATCTGGTAAACAGGAGTACTTGTTTTGAACGTTATCACTTCTTGTATCGCTATCTTCTAAGCTACGGTATTTTAGATCCGGATTACAGTTCCCTTTATGTTTTGAACACTAGCTATCGGTCTATAAAGCATTTTCAATCCATCATAATTTTTGTTGTAGTTTCTAAAGAATGGCATGGTAGTTTATGTTGTAGTGGGAAATTGGCATAGTGTAAGTTTAAAGCCTGCCTTTGATCTCTCAGCTTTTGAAAAGTTTTGCAAATTAATAATTGAATAAAATAAATATGGCAATTAAAACTAACCACATTGAGAGGCAACGTAACAGTCAACATGCATGTCTTTTTGTACTATAGTCATTCAATTTGAATCCAAGCAGCCACTAATATGCCTAAAGTTGAAATAATTTCATAGCCAATTTGATAGATTCATAGCCAAAGATTTGTATGACACTGTTGGCTGTAAACTTTAATTTGCACAGGGATACAGCCATAACGAGTTTTTTTTAGACACCATGTTTTAGCCAAGACAAGCTGGTGTGTAACCTCCAACTTTGGACAGCTCTGGTACTCCTCACATTCTTCATGTTGGCGTGGCTTTGGACGGCTCTAACAATAGGCACATCAACAAGACATTTACAATAGCATCTTCTCAGGAAAGTCGTCTTGAGGGGCGGCTAGCAGTTGGGCATTCATTCATTATGCTTGACATATTCACTTTTGGAGTATTGAAACTTTAATGTTGCATAATGACTAGCTTTTGAACTGTTAATGTTGATTGACATTTTTTTCTTCGCAGTATTGAAGCATTAAATGATGCTTGCAGTGTTGAAATTGAACACTTCTGCATAAAATCTTTATGACGGCTTGGAAAACTAAGGTCAGCTCCAGACGGCTATGTTGGACGACTTCTCTGGCATATGAAAAACGTGAACCATAATTAACTGTTCTACCAGGCCAAACTATTCACTTATAGCGAATTAAATACCAGTCTCCCTGTTGGCTGCTTTCCCCAACGCTATTGGTTTTTGTTGTGTTTAATTCTTCAGCCGACTGAACAGCCATCCATGCCATTCACATTGAGTCTACTTCACCTGCTCCTCATGAATGCCTTTGAATCAGATTCAAACACCTATGTGTAAACAGATGATTGGAAGTTGAAGGTAGACGGTTCTATCTTAATTGCTTCATCTAATTGTCTGGGAGTCATGGCAATAAACACAGTTGGGAGAAACTTCCAATTTTAACACTACGTTTACAAAGGCAGAACAGTTAATGCTCTCTATCTCCTCATTAATGCCACCGTCTAAATAAAAGCTCGCTACTGCTTGAGTTCAATGACCAGAGGAAGTAATTCATTCAGATCGCATTTAACTATCGCCCAACATTGACTTTCACTTTAATTTAGCTTTTCCTTAGATTTCATTTTCATTAGAGTTACATTTTAATACGATTCTAATCTATTAGACTTTTCATTAGATTAGATTTTCATTTTCACTTAAAATGTAGATAGCTTTAGATTAGCTTTTCATTCATTACATTAAACTTATCTTTTAATTAGATTACAAGCTTTTAATTTTAATAGTTTTAGATTTGTTTTTAAATAGATAAGATAATTAGATTACAAGCTTTTAATTTTAATAGTTTTAGATTTGTTTTTAAACAGATATGATAATTAGATAGTTTTAGATTTGTTTTTAATTAGATTCTATTTAAATTAGCTTTTAATTAAGTTCATTAGTTTTAGATTTTAATTACTTTCTAATTTAATTTAGATTTTCAATCAAATCTTAATTAGAATTGGATTTTTAATTAGATTTTAATTTAATGAATTTTTGTTATTTGTTTTTAATTAGATTATAATTTAATTTAGACTTTCATTTTAATTAGATTAAATGTTTAATTAGATTTTAATTTTTTTAAACTTAGATTTTTTTTAATTTTTTTTTTAATTTAGATTCTTAATTAGATTAGGTTTTTCATTAGATTTTAGGTTTTATTTATTTATTTAGATTTTCAGTTGTAGACTTTAGCCTAATTAGAACTCATTTAGATTTTCAATTGTAGACTTTAGCCTAATTAGAACTTAGATTAATTAGATTTCTAGACTAGATTAATTTTGTCTATTTGATAGTTTTGTCTCTAGTTTAATTTTCATGGCTAATGTTTGACTTCTTTTTTTATTAGGTTTGAATGTCTATGATTCGAGATTTGCAACATCCCCTTTCGCTTGCCAAAGATTGGAGACTCAAAACTACTAATTATGTTTTGTAGGGCTTGTGTTTCAATTTTGCTTTATCTTTAGTGTCTTTTTCACATTGAATTATTAGGGGGCCTAAAAAGAACTTGCATGCTTAATTTGAAATCATTAGCTTGGATTAAAATAAACAAAGTGTTTGATGTGTTTTCCTCACACTTCAATTTGGTTATTAAAATGAACAAATGCTTTCAACTTGTATAACCTTTGATTCAATAATAGGAGTATCCTCTCCCCTTGCGCACTTGTGCAATCCTAGGTGCAAGAGAAATTGTTATTGACTATAGGAAATTGGGCCTTCCTTGGCGGAAAAAATTACTCAGCCCAAGGTGACTCAGACCGGAAACAGAGCTCTTTGGCCAAGCTACCCCCGACCGGTATACAAATGTGAATCCTAAGGGAAAGCCTAGGATTACGAGTGCGGATGTGTCATACGGACAGAGTAGTACTCCCATAAACCTTGTTGAGCATAACCTCTTTAGGTTGGAGTGCCACCTAATCAGTGATTAATCTCTTGCCCCATGTATGGCCACTCGAACGGGGGTCCTAAACTAAATACTTTTGTGTAGTAGCCAAAAACCTTCTATCCGCTAGCACAGCAATGGTTGTTGTAAAGGCATCCACATCTTCACAGTCTTTAGTAGAGGTGATCAGCGTGCCATGGGAGTTTTATGGGTGTTGGAAGCTTGGTTGGCCTGAGAAGAGAGTGCACTATAAGGGGGAGCCCGTGCAGCCAAGCTTCTGGATTCACACGCTAAGGATATGTGGCTGGGGAAACCCAAGTGGAATCTAGTAGATATTGTCCTGACCTAACCATAGGATTGTGCTTGTCTTCTTTGTAATTGATTACACATTCAAAACATTGTTTTTGCTGAGTGTTTTCTGGATTCTCAAACATTATACACAACAATCCCAAATCTAGAAATGAAACAATCAACTTCAGACAATTCAGACTTTTCATCAAAACATCATTCGAGTCCAACAATTTTTCCTACTGTCAAACATCTTTTCTAGAAGTCTTTGTCAGAAACTAGAATTGAAATTGCTCAAAATTTTTATCATTCAACCATTAGCTTTCATTTTTACCTTAGGTTCATCCTTGTTAATTTTAGTTGCATTCCCTAGGCTTCATAATCATCATTTCCTACATTGACTTGTCATTAGGTTTTCATCGTTGCAAACTTTGGATTAGGCCACCCCATCACACTTTGCAAAATAATTTCCTTCAAGAGTAGGTTATCTTGGGACTTAGTCAACAATCTCCTTTTCAGCCATTGTCCTTTTTGTGAGAATTTCCAACTCAACAATCTAGTTAGGAAAACTCACTAGTCACTTTGACCTTGTCACTTAGTCCCTCTAACAAGTCCTTTGATAACCAAAATTAAGACATATATTAAGCTTAGAGTGGTTAGGAAAACCTTTCTCCACATTGCATTCATCTTAGTCCATACTTTGCATATTTTATGCCTAAAAATCCAAAAAAAAAAAATCCAAAAATATTGTTCACCCTAGTCCTCATTTTTCACCTTGACATTGCATTAGTCACCATTTTAGTCAACATTATCATCTTAGTCCTCATTTTTCACCTATTCAATTCTATCACCTTGCAATAATCAACATTGTCATCATTGTCACCTTGACCTTTGACATCTTTCTTTGGAAATCTTGTCATCTTGCATCAATCATTTCCTTAGGAAAACATCATAATCACCTTGCATTGTCATCCTTTATCACAAAAACGCCAAAAACATAGACTAGTTGTCATAATCATCATCCTCATTTGAGCAATTCTCTTTTATGGTCGAAACTAGGCTTCAAAGAAAGAAAAGACAAATGACAAACTTTGGACAAGACTTCAACACCAACATCCACACCAACACTTATGACATGAACCAAGACATGACTTTTAATGATCCATTCACCAACATGAACATACCATCTTCCATGAACTTGCCAACATCCTCTCGAAATCCATTCGAACCATTCATACAGAGAGACCACACTAGACAAGTGTTAGCTGAGGACCTAGAGGTTGCAGCCCAAAATCCTGACGTAGCTTCATTTGTAGAGGATTTGGTCTTGAACGATGTTGATAGATACCTTGCTATGCTTTTAGACCAAGGAGCAAAACTACCAAGAGGCTTTGACATCAATACCCTAGACCTTCGTCTCCAAACAACACGACACAAAACTTGACACCTCAACAAAACACGAACAATGCCTCCAACAATAACACTGTTGTCACCACAAAAATTGCTACAAGCACCATCAATGTTACATCTAGTGGAACCATAAGTCAAAACACCTCCCACTCAATCAATGCAACATCTATTTGAGGAACACCCACCATGCCACAAGCAATATCACAATCCATGCCCGCAATGTCAATGACATCTTCACACACAGTTGGAAATACCCTTGGATCTACATTAATGGGGGCAAGTTCCTCAAACCCCATATTTGGGACTTCATCTATGACCATAGGGACATCATCATCAAATCCTTATGTTGGAATCTCATTCAATCCCTTTGGAGGAACTAAATGACGTATTCTAATTAGAGGTCCCCAACCAAACATTAACACATCATCACAATTAAACATCAATGCCTCACAAGGACAAAATACCAACATCCCGCATGGACAATTCCAAGGACAAAATACCAACATCCCGCAAGGACAATTCCAAGGAAAAAATACAAACATCCCAAATGGACAATTCTTCCAATATGGACAAGGCACTCAAATGACACAACAAATGAATACCTTTGGGCACCAGAATAGTCAAGGTTACCAGATCCCCCAAATATCGACAAATATGGTTGGATCGCACATCCCCACATATTCATCACAAATTCACACGCAACAACACATTCCTCATCAAAATTGATAATACCAACAATTGCCAAACCAAAACATATCATACATTCCACAACAACACATGTCACATTCAAACTTGAACATGCTATCACAATCAATGGGGACTCAAGGGATACCCATCACTCCCATGTGTGATGCAACCAATAATCCCATAATAGATGCCTTGACAGCCAAAGTGGCAGACCTCCAAAAATAGATGGAAAACATGCAAACATCCAACAAAATGCCACCAATGTCATATGACCTATGTCCATATCCTTTTGACACAACTTTATACATGCCACCATTTCCTCCTGGATATGTGGCCCCAAACTTCACCAAATACAAGGGAAAGACAAATCCTATTGAACACATTCGAAGAATTCACACCAACTGTATGGACATTGCATATGAACACACTTACTTGATGAGACTCTTCTCCAAGAGTCTAACAGGACCCACACTTGAATGGTTCTCCACTTTGAAGGGGATAAAAACATGGAATGAACTTGTAGACAAATTTGTGAAAAATTATGCCTATAACATTGACACAGACACCTCCATCACTAGCTTATGCACACTTACACAAGAAGACGCTGGTGAAATGTTTATCCCATTTTTCCAATGATGGAGAGGCCTAGCAAGTCGCTGCCACATAGACATACCTGAAAAAGAGAAGGTTGACATGTTTGTACAAACACTCCTAGGCCCATTGAAAAATGGTTTGCGAGTTCATTGTTGTACAACCTTTGCAGACCTAGTCAAATGAGGCGTCCAACTTGAGAAAGCACTCATTGTTGAGGGAAGATTAAAATACGGTCCTAAAAACATAAATGCAATTCCACCCACTAATAAGAACAAATACTGGGTTAAGAATAAACATGTCACCAATGATGGAGTTGTAGACGCTAAGGCTGTCAATGCAATGGGTCCTATGCTTACCCTTAAAGGGGCTCAACCACAAAATACACAGATGGCCATACAGACCCATGCTACCAATGTTGTACAGAAAAATCAGAATAACCAAAATCAAAGGAAGCCCCGACAACCTAGACAGTTCCCCAAGAGTCTCACATACACCCCCTTGGGTGAGCCCATTGAAGAAGTCCTCAAGAAACTTCTTCAAAATGGTGTCATAACACTTGAGGATCCAAAACCATATGACCCAGGGCAGTTTAAACCATTTTGGTGGGATGACAACGCATTTTGTGATTATCATCGGGCAAAAGGACATAAAACCTCGTCTTGTCGACAACTGAAAAATTTGGTACAAGACCTTATCGAGAATCATACCATTGAGATAGGTGGACCACAATTTGCATCTAATTCAGACCATACCATACACAAGAACCCACTGCAAGACCATGGTTCTAGTAACCCTTCCACGTCAAAATCTAATAACAATAATCGAGCCAACCATGCCCGTATTGCATATGACTATTCTGGGGGACCTATCATAAATCATATTAGAACAACTGTTGAACATGTCAACACAGTTACTATCAGAAATGCCCCTGAATGCAATGTCACTACCCATGGGGGCAAAGTTACCATAGCCGGCCCTCCTCCCAGACAACCAAAGATAACAATCGTTGGCCTGTCCACCCAACAATCGCAGTCCAATCCATTACCCAAACAATCCCAGCCTAAAGGAAATTTTAACCTCATTAACCAACTTGGGAAGACACCTGCACAGATTTCTATACCTGAGTTGCTACGTATTTCCCCAGTGCATAAGGCTATACTCGACAAAACATTACAAGATTCTTCTATTCCCCAAGACATTGATGTCAATCAATTTGAGGCCATGGTGGGATATCTTACCGCTCCCCACCATATAACATTTTCAGACCAAGACTACTCATCGTCCAAATCCAATCATAATGATGCCCTTCACATTGAAGTTTTTATCCATAAGCATAAGGTTAGACAAGTGTTAGTAGATGGTGGAGTAGGACTAAACATATGCTCCTTAACATCATGTCAAAGAGGGGCAAAATGTAGACACATAAAAATGGCCTCAGCTTGTAAACCATATTTTTCTATGATGACCACACTTCTCCCTCACATAATTCAATTATCTAATCATGTCCATTCCTCCATGATTATTTAAATAAATAAATTACATCTATTTATTTAAATGTGTCACTGATCAATCCTTATTTCCTCCATAACATTATCATTTATCCTTAAATCAAATAAACTTATTTATTTATCCCAATTTCCATCCCACCTAATAAATAATTAAAACAATTATTTATTGTCTTTGTCTCATTCCCATTTATGAATTAAACCATTATTTAATTCATAAGTCAACATTCCTCCATAGATTAAATAATTTCTATTATTCCAACTACCTATTATTCTCCACCATTGATTTGATTATCTTCAATTAAATCTCAACCCTTCATTTCAAGGATTGCCCTAACTTTGACCTAATGTTTCCCTAACCCTAATCCTCCTTATGACATTTATTCTTGGCCTTTGATCTTAGGGCTTCACCAAATTTTAATCCGGGTCATCCATTCTCAATTTGGAATTCTTTAAAAGGCCCTCTTTCAAGTCATTTTGAACACACACAAGAGTTAGATACAACATGCTTGAGAGCTTTTGAGTACTTGAGCACACATTACTTCAATATTTTTCTTGGCTTTGTCATAGGTTATAGTTGCACTTCAAATTTGAGGGCAGTTATATCATTTTCAGCAAGATGGAGAAGGCCAATGGAGGTCAACCAATGGAGGCTTGAAGACTAGGTGATGTTGTTTCATTCTTTTTATGCTTCTAGTTTCCTTTGTGCTCTATTGTTAATTGGAGATTTAGTTTTATGTTACTTGCAATCTAACTTGGAAATTTCTCTAATTACAACTAGGAATTTAATTGTTTTCTTAGTTTGTAGCTTTCAATTTTAGTAAAATGCTTAGTTTAATTTTCCAATTTGAATGATCTTATTTGTAGATGTAGGTTTCTTTGGTGAAGTTATGCTTTGATTCATCATGAATTAAGTGCAATTGACCCTCACTAATATTTCCTTGTCTCACACTATCTTACTAGCATGTTTGCATTTGAACCCCTCTTGATTGCGTGGTTGGCTACTTTAGTGTGAATTGGAAGCAAGTTCATCCTCTCACTAAAGTGGGGCCTAAGTATAGTGTAGTAAAATACATACCCTTGCATTTTCATACTTGTTTGGGCTCGCCTTGCTTTATTTATCCTTATTTATGTCTTAATTGGTCCTATTTGTGATGGTGTCAAGCCTGATCAGTCTTTAAGTGGGAGATTGTTGGTGTGTGGTGACTGATCATGCTATACTGATAATTTTTCTCCTACTTTTTTGTGTTGTCCCCGAAAAAGGGAAAAATCAATGAAAAAGAAAAAACTTGTTTTTTGTAGAACCCTAATCTCGAAGCTTCTAAGCTTGTTAAAAAGGGGTTCAGATGGGGGTTACAATATGATGAAAAACATGATTATTCGCAAGATTGTAATAGGTTTTTGCACTGGATAATAAAATTATTGGATGGCTGCGGTTTGGTGGATGTAGCCCGGATTGGGTGAACCACGTTAAATTATCTATGTTATGATTTATTCTATGTGTGTTTTAGTTTCTCTATTTATTAATTAAATCTGCATTTAATTGTGAGATATTTTCCTTTCTAACCCAGAAAAAAATTTCTCCTACTTTTTCGTGTCGTCACTGAAAAAGGGAAAAATCAGCGAAAAAAGGAAAAAAAACCTATTTTTGGTAGAGCCCCAATCCGGAAGCTTCTAAGCTTGTTAAAAAGGGGTTCGGACAGGGGTTATAGTATGATGAAAAACGTGATTATTCACAATCTTGATTGTAATAGGTTTTTGCACTGGATAATAAAATAGGTTTTTGCACTTGATAAATTATTATCCAATGCAAAAACCTATTACAATCTTGTGAATAATCATGTTTTTCATCATACTATAACCCCCATCTGAACCCCTTTTTAACAAGCTTAGAAGCTTCCAAATTGGGGTTCTACCAAAAACGGGTTTTTTTCTTTTTTCGTTGATTTTTCCCTTTTTCGGTGACGACATGAAAAAGTAGGAGAAATTTTTTTCTAGGTTAGAAAGGCAGATATTTCACAATTAAATGCAGATTTAATTAATAAACAGAGAAATTAAAACACACACAAAATAACTCATAACACAAAGAATTTAACGTGGTTCACCTAATCCGGGCTACATCCACCAAACCGTAGCCATCCAATAATTTTATTATCGAGTGCAAAAACCTATTACAATCTTGCGAATAATCATGTTTTTCATCATACTGTAACCCCCATCTAAACCCCTTTTTAACAAGCTTAGAAGCTTCGAGATTAGGGTTCTACAAAAACGGGTTTTTTTCTTTTTTTTTGTTGATTTTTCCCTTTTTAGGTGACGATGGGATGTATAGTATAGCATGATTAGTCGCCACACACCAACACTATTTTGCATTCACAAGCCCAATGAATTATATCTTTTTCTGGATAATCCTGACAAACATCAAAGGGTAAATAATAATTTAATGATTATGTCTGATTTTCCCTAATTTTTGAGTCGAGACTAGGATGCCACTTAGGGCATCTTTGTCCCTCAAAATTCTTGGGACCCTAATTTTGAGGGCACCTAAATAGGTTCCTTTTTAGAGTCTGTGCCCCAAGTTTCATGTCTTGGGACTAAGATGCCACCTAGGGCGTCTTAGTCCCCCTTAAGGTATTTTTAGGATTTAATTTCAAATTTTGGTGGGATTTAGCCTCCTTTTATTAATGAATTCATATTTCAGCTTGGTGTGGTGTAATTTTGGGATATTAAGCATCGATAAGTATAAATATAAGGTTCCTTCCTCTCATTTTCATATAACAAGATAACAAGCAATCTAAGCATCCAAGCATTCAAGCATTCAAGCATTCAAGAGAATTTCATCAAGCATTTGTAGCCATCATCAAGATTCAAGCATCATTGGAAAGATCTTCTTGCATCATGTGTGTTTTTGTGCTAACATTTGTGATGTAGGGTTTTGATTCAAGCATTTCCAAAAATTCATATCCATCAAACATTTCTTTGATTCAAGATCCATATCCAAGCTAGTCATTGCACACAAGTTGGCATACTTTACAACAAGGGTTTGGTGAGTTGTAACATTACATGTTGTTCATTCATCATTTCCCTCTATTTCATTTCATTTCAAGGTTCAATTACCGACAAGGGGTTTGACCAAGGAAAACCCACATTCACTAACAATCAACATGTTTTTCCCCTCTTGCATGTTTGTGATTGCAGATTTAGTTTGAAGACTTGAAGATCATTTGAAGTGCAAAGTTGCATTGCAAAGTTGTCATCTTCACAGAAACTCACCTATATGCCAAATCTGGAAGTTTCAGAACTTGAGATTAGAGAAGAAGGAAGTGCAGACATCAAGTCTCAAGACCACATTCAGAGATTCATAATTTCCAGATGGGTCTAAGTCACCACCTACGGCACCTTAGTCCTCTTGAAGGTATTTTTCATAAATTATTCCAGATCCGGTTCCTACATCTAAATATTCTGCATCTACCCTAAAAAATAGCAACAGGATCAAGACAATAGTAAGGGCGTCTTAGTCCTCCATAACACATTTTGACAACTTCTTTGCATTTCCAAAATTCTTTTCACATTTCTAGACTTCCCAGGTACACATATCCTAACTTTTTGTTGCATTATTTCATCATTTTAATCCTTCATTTAGTTTGCGTTAATAGGTTTTGTAGGTTGAATTCTTATTTATCTTTTCCAATCATTTTTTTGGTGGTGAACCCCTAAAAGATTAAATAACCCCTTCTTAGGTCTTCCTTTTTGAGAATTGACTCACCTTGTGAGGTTGATAGTCAATCCAATTAGGAATCTTAGGACATCCTTGAATGATAATTGGAAAAAAGTGGTGTTCTATGACCTAGGTTATAAAGCATCCATTTTCCCATTATTCAATGAGACACTTAAGCTATGGAGGATTGCATGGTCTTAATCCAAGAATCGTTTCCTTGCCTAAAAAATTCCTTTAAATACCCAATTTATAGGGTTTCTTGAAAAAATTAATTATCTTTTTGAACAACCTATCATGTGTGATAGTTTTCTTTCATGGTGTAGTGCACACTATATTCCTTCATGAGAAGTAAAATTAGTTAGCATTTGAGGTTGAACCTATTCCAAATATGAACCAATTTAATATTTACATTTTTAGGGGCTTCATGACATCGGGGATGAAGAAATTATATGTTTTGTCAAATTTGATGAAATACAATACAATTTTGGAGCTAGTTTACAATAATATTAAGTCAATCGCTTACGTAACTTGAGTGAATGTGAATAATTCAAATTTTATGAATGTGAGATGCATGGGCATCCAAATAGTTTTTAGAATAAAATTAACACTTATAAAAATGAAGCTTGATGTTTTGATAAAGGCATGAGAATTATGCATGAGAACAATATTATTTTTCTTGAGCATGAATTTTTTAGCTGGGACCTTGAAATGAATTTTTGGGATAAGGTACTTTGCTAATAATACAAGAATAAATATCCATATTGGGATATCATTTTTTACTACATAGTTAATAAAATTTTATATTTAAACTAAATTATTATAGTAGATTTCACCCTGGGAGTTGACATAATATCAAGGATTTAAATTTCCTATTCATGATGATGACTTTGTTCATTTTCTAATAGGCTATGCAATTAAGGATTATATTAGAAGTATGAATTTCTTGATATAATCTCTCATACTACATATGTTTAATGCAATCTTCTTTATGGTATGTAATGAGGTTGGTTCAGTATTGTATATTCTCATAGAACTAGTATTAGTAATCAATTCATGCTTGAATATTGGGGTTTTTCATTTTGTAGCCACAAAATGTTTACTTCTTAAGTCAAGAAAAGACATATCCTTGATGAAGATTTCTATTGAGAAAGATAGACAATGTTTGTTAGTTTCTATGAAATTTTCAATAAAATATATTTCATGGATTTCAATTGTACTTTCTAGAAGTTACTTGCATGCAATACATAATCAATCATCTCTTATGCCATCATATTTATTAGCTATAATGCTTATCCTTTTTTATTTTTTCTCCATATTGTTTCCTCTTTTTACATATATGTGTTTCTATAGAACTTTGGCCCATTCCTTCCTCCTTCCCCTACTCATTTTGGTGTACATATTGAAGAATTTTGTGGCTTCTTGTTGTGCCTAAAAGAGGCACACATCCTTGATCTTAGCCATTGTTAGAACCTAGTTCTACATAATTCTAAAATTTTATTTTGTGCCTCAATTTTACCTTTCATTTTTTGATAGATAATCATAAATAACAAATCTAAAATTTTCTTGAGTGGATCCCACTACTATTTTTTGTATTTTTCGTTATCTCTCCTACCCCACTAAGTCTTTTTTCATGTTTATGTGTCATTTTTTTTATTTTGGGATTTTTCAATCAATATAGAAACCCAAATAGATTTGTGGAGTTTCCATATAGTTAAAAAATTCTAGAAATTTCTTTTGGAGCTTCGCGTCTTACCTTATTTGTCTTCTATGAACACTATAATTCTTATAAAATCAATTAATTTTGATAATCTCTGCATGTCTTTTATTTCCCACCCTACACGTTATTTATTGAACTTATTTCTTCTATTCACAATCATATTTTATCTTTTCTTCTCTAATTCTCAATCCCAATACTCTTGTTCTTTTAAAAACATTAGACCTTTCATGAAAACAAGCTATTGCATTTCCTATTTGCAGCCTAGCTTAACATGTCCATCATCAACTACAATTCTAATCTTTATTTCCCTATTTGTAAACTAATTTATGACCTCCTTTAATTTTTTGGCATAATTATCTGCAAACTCTTATATCTTCTTTGAAATTGAATAATTATTTTGAATTGATCATCACATATAAATAACCACATCTCCTTGTAATCACTATAAATTCTCCTCCTTTTGTGAAAATTGCATTCCCAACCTTGGATACTTCCACATCATCTCATATACTTTTAAAATTTTCTCACATTTGTTATATTTTTTATAAATTATGTCCCTACTTCTTAGCTTCATTTCTCCACCATGTATTTGCACAAAAAAAATTGGTCCCTTCCTACAAGCATAAAAATTTCTTAAGCCTCTTATTATTGCCATACTTTGATACTACAAACTTTATAGTTTTATATGCATGTTTAACATATGTCTTCCCATTAAGATTTTATCAATTAAATGTAGGCTCCAACCTACTCTCTTAGATGTAGTGAAACACCATTAATTCTCATAATTAGATATAATTTGATATGTGAAGATTTTCCAATTCCTACATGTACCTAAGGATATCTTAAGAACATGGTTCAATGTATAAATCATATGGTTTCCAATGTAAGAGTTATGGATTCAAGTCTAAAGACAAATGAATGTGATGTAGCTAGTAGGGTTGACATAAAAACTTGTTGATATATTATATATACATTAGTTCTAGGTTTTTCCTTAACATAGGTATTATGCATTGGTCATAAAAATTCTACAAAATCAATAAAAGTGGTTGAAGCTAAAATTTATAATACTAATAGATTCTATGTAAAGTCCAATGAAGGTGTAAAATAAAAAAAACATCATCATAACATGAATGTTTTCAGGAGAGAGCCGTTATGGAGCGCGTCTGCTGCCTTTCCCACCCAACGAGTATTTTCAACTCTTGTCTACCCTGTTTTACCGCTCCCCTGTCTCACGCCTCTCTGCCTGCGTGTAATCTTGTAGTTGACCTCTCTGCTGCAGATTCGAAGTGCTCTATGGAGGAGATTATCGATGGGCGTCCGACTATGGGCTCTCACTATGGATTTAATATAGTGAAAGGAAATGTTCCTAATTTTTTCGTTGATGTTGTTTGAAATAAAAAGGAAGGGGAGAGCTCTGTGCACCCTCTAAAATGTGTTGCTACTTCTCCTATGATTTCTTTGGGTAAGGAAGTTTTCGAATGCATTGAGTTCTATTCCAAGACTGCCCTGATTTGTAGGTTCTACCGCTCTTGGCCTTCACTTTCTAGTATGCACCAATGGATTTCCAAAATTTGGTTTTTGATTGTGGAAGGTATGATGGAAATTTATCCTTCCACTAGAGGATTTTTTGTTGTTGGTTTTAGCTCTTCTGATGATAGATAGGTTGTTTTAGATCATGGTTTGTGGGAATGGGATTCTAACCCACTGTTCATGAGGCCTTGGGTCCATTCCTTCAACCTTCTGAAAAAATCTATTGATGCAATGCTTGTTTGGGTGAGATTTCCTTACCTTCCCTTACAGTTCTAGTGCTCCTCTACTTTTGAGGGCATTGGTAATGCTCTTGGAAGATTTTTAAAATTTTACCATGCATCCAAAAAATTTACTCATACCTCCTTTGCTAGGATATTGGTGGAGGTAGATGTATCTCAGGCTTTACCTGGAGAGGTGGTGCTTGAGGTTAATGGCTGGTCCTAGTCTCAACTTGTGGATTATGAAGGTATCCCCTTTCGTTGTAGACGTTGTTTTTCTACTAGACACTTGGCTTGTGATTGCCCTAATGAATCTCATACCATTTCTTCTTCCGCATGGTGGAAGAATGCTCATAGGGAACATCTGAATGTTTACCCTGATGCAGACTATGATTTTGATAGTAAGGCTTTACAACCTCCATCTTCGGCTCAAAAAAATAAATTTTCCACTAAGTTTTTCATTTCTCCAGTGGATAATGTTGCTTTGGCTTAAAAGAAGGATGTTCCATCTGCTATGTGTGTTGCCTCCTCTGAGGCCCCTACCTCTTTGACTCTTGTTGTTGATGGTTTTGTCCCTCCATTGGCTTCTACTATTTTGGATCAATAGTTGGTTGTTCCCTCTATGGTGAGTGATGCCTCCCCTGAGGCTCCTCCCAATTCTATTTCAAATTTAGTTTATGATTCTCCATGGAGAGTTGTGCAAAGGAAAAAGTAATGTACTCCCAAAAAAAAGTCTAATGAATTTCCTTTGAAGGTAAAGTTGTTGGTTTCAAGCTCAGGTGCTTAAACTATTTCTCTTGTTTGGTTGTTTGTTTGGTGGCTCTATTCTTGCTACTGGTCTATTTTTATTGTGTTGTTCCTAACTAGTTGTTGTGCTTGACTAGTCTTCTTTTTCGTGTTGTTCTACCCATTTGTTCTCTTTGATTGTAATATCCTATGTTGTTAAAGGGATTACGGCCCTTTCAACCCCTACTTAATAAAAAACATGCATGTTTTCATGGCTTTTATTGTGTATTTTATCTTTTTATAGATATTAGTGAACTTGCATTTGAACAATATTTAGAGGTTTCTTCTCATATTCATAATCCATTGTGATGACATGTGTTACATCATATTTGAACCATTGTTTGGGAAAAAAATAGAGGATTACAAGTGTTTTGCTACAAGATGCACATGTGTATGCAAAGTTAAGGGACTTGTAGATGGCGATCAAACTTGTTTATAACTATAGTTTTATGTCTGCAATTTTTGTAAATTTTCTTAAAATTTTATTAGGAAGGTCTACTAATGTATTCTAATAGGGTATAGCTAATTAAGGCCTAATTTAATCTTTTATTTCACTTTAATTATCTCATTTAAACCTCAAAATAAACATCCTCATAGGCATATTAGAGCCTAACTAAGAAGAGGAGGTTCCATCTCCTATCAATTGGAATTCACATTTATGAGTATTGTCTCTAGTTTTTTATTCTTATTGATGAATATTGTCTCTAATTTTTATTCTTATTCTCCTTGCATTTGCATTAAGTGGCTTCTCTAGGGAAATACATCTATAAAATTTATGGAAAACATATTGGATGAGAAATGAATGCACATTGAAATATATAAATAAAAAATAGCAATTATCATTTAAGATGTACACCAAATATTCTCATGGTAGGAGGAGAGGTGTATCTTATCATGTGCACATGCATATTAAGAGTTTTGAGAATACTACAATGTCATCAAATATATCTCTTTAGTGTTAGGAGGAAATGTGATAATTTAATTAGCATGATATAAGTGGTTATCGGGGGTTGGTAATCATGCACAAAAGTGGGTGGGTTGCTTATAACTGGTGTTCCAATTCCTATAAAATCACCTTAAATTAGCCAATCAAAGTAAATTTCATTCATTATCCATATATTACGAAATAGCCTTATATTATGTCAAAACCTCATATTCCAAGAGGTTCGTAGTTAATCCCAACTCTAACAAAGTTATCAAATAAAACAATTGTCACATGAAGAATGTGTAGATATAGTACAATCTTACCCAAGTGTTCTAAAGTAGTAGTTTGACACCTTTTGATATTATCATCAGGACCTTCCATCGATGAGTCACTAGGTATCACTAAAACTTGAGTCTATTATAATTTAGATTAATATGTATTAGTATAATTGGTATTATTATTATAGTGGTTCATTGTAGACTTTCATGTGACAAGGGTTTGAGGTTCGAGATGTATTAATTCTTTTAAATGAAATTTGTATAATATATCAGATAGGTTATTTGTGTTAAGTTTTTAATATATGGAATGGAAATTGTAATAGATTTTAATTTAAATGTAAGTGTGGTTGGTATACTTGATTGATAAGATAAAAATAATAATTGGGATATAAAAATGTAATAGGAAAAACCTGCATAGGATACTTCATGAAAATAAGTAGGCAATTTAATTATACTAGAGTATCCAAATGGGATATTGAAAACCTAAATTTGAGGATAGAAATGAATTTAGGGCTCCTTATTAGTAGTCCATTAATTTCGATGCTGTGCAATTCATTTATTAAGTAAATTTCTATAGTAAATTTTTAAGGTAAAATTCAAAGGTGTAAGATTGATCCTCCACTATGAGATTGACTAGGGACACAAAAGTGTTGATTTGCACCTAGAAAATTGATATTCAAATATTATAAGAGGTGATAATAGATGTATTAAACATCAAAAGATGAGGGAAAATGTGTGGATGTAGATAGGATAATATCAAAATGTATGGAGATGTATGATAGTGAGAATAGATGAAAGATCAAAGAAAGAGCACAACTTCTTACAAAATTGCACTATTTATCAATCTATTATTATAGTAAAGTATTGATCAAAATACACTCAAAACTAAATAAAACTTGATATAAATATATAAGTTTTGTCATTATAATAATTTTCTATTATTTCAAAAAATAGGAAAAATAAATAAAGAATAGAGATGGCCAAGAAAAGCCATGGTAGCATGAATAAAACTAAAGAATCAATATTAATATACAAATAAAGTGTGCTGCTAAAAAAGGAACACTCAGGAAAAGAAACCACTCTTTGGAGAGTATACGAGAAATCAACACGTTTATGTTGAGCAGTTGAGAAAGCAAAATGAAACTGAATTCGTACCAATTGAATTGCATACTCAATCCCCTAACCACCTAATGACAAATAAGAAATGCCCTAAGATACTAGTGAAGGGAATAATCCATTACACTTTGAAATATACACATAAATAACAATCCAAATTCTTATAAGATGCCTTTTAAATTTAGTTAGATACTTTGTGGTGAAATTATGTTAGTCATATGATATATTTTTAGCATTTCACCATAACCAATTCATCGAAATAAATAATATTTCCAAATGACACAAACAGAACTACAGTAAAAATTTACAAGAGGCAACAAGGGAGCACATTGCTTAACCCATTCAAATATCTACCAACCATATACTGAAAGACAATGAAGGAAAATTACTAGATGTTTGTACTATACATTTTATTTTATATAATACTACTAAAATAAGCTTTTATATAATACTACTAAAATAAGAAGTTAAAATGAAGACATATTGCTTAATCTTTTTCATAGTTATGAAATAAGCTTACAACCTTGATAATAAGAAAATGGAGACAATTCGAAGAGAATTGACTAACCATGCCTTAGAAGAGTGTACCCTCAATAGAGTTTATCTAAAGTGGTACAAATTTTCAAATATTGTAAATGCATAGTCATTCAATAGAACTTGCAGATCAGATACAGACCAGATATACACCAGGTTGATCATTTGAGGAAATATAAATAAATATTTCATTTATTTTTTTGTTTTTTAATTATTGAATTTATTTTTGGAATAATATATTTTAGATCTTTTTTAATGTATTAATATGATATAAATATTTGGTCTTTTTATTGTTAAATAATGGATTAAGTAGTATCTATTTTATCAAATTTATTTAATGTATGATTTCAATTTTATTTCTTTATATTATTGAATCTTTGTATTCTACAAGATTTAATCTTGATAATTCTTTTTATAAACCACTAAACTCATCAATAGACTAAAGACTACATGAAAAAAATTCAATATTTTCAACTTCTTAAAAAATTTATATATAAACTTAATACCTTTTTCAAACATTCAATATCTTCATCCTAAACAAAATTAGAACAAGAATACAAATATATTATCTAGTATTTATTTCAAATATTCAATTCGTAACATTTTGATTTGTACTTCTCTCAAAGATTTAATATTTCATTATCTTGCAATTATAACTTGATAAATTCATGAAACATTCAATAGCTATCACCTATAAAAAGGAAAAGATAACATAATAATAAAAGATACATGAATATGGAAAAAAAAAGTGGAAGCATATTGTTTTTATCTTGTTTGAGAATTCAATATCCATCTTATAAAATACTTGTACATTGAATATTTCGAGAGTAGATCAAACATTTATATATTAGATGTATAAAATGACAAATAGTTTGTTATGATTATATGTTACTTATTTATCTGGAAATCATGAAATAACCAAATGATTTGCATAAGAATTAATAAGAGAAGGGTGATTCAGATAAGAGAAGATGTGGCTAAACATGACACAGAACAATTTACACTCTTAAATAGAATAGGCCAAAATAATACAAATTTTCAAACATGTAAGGTGCTTATTCATTCCAAAGAGATTGGCATGCATTTCTTAGAGTTTGGAGTGTATGTACACATGAAGTTGATCTTCTAGAGAAAGTTATTGAGGATACTGAGTAAACATTTTGTTTGATATCTCTTTTACATATTTAATATTTTTTATGCGAGCATATATCCTAGACATGTTTTACAATCTAGTGATATGATATAAATAATTTTAAACTATCTTCAATTTAAGATCAATGATTAAGAGCTATTCACCATAGAAAGTGTATTCAGGAGATTGATCATTAACTACACTGAAGGCGTTCCCTCTTTGAAGTTATCCAACTAACTTCAGTGATCAATGGTGTGCGATGATGTAGAGGGGATACAATATGATCAGACTAATTTGATCCATTTTTCTCAAAAATACAAATTTAATGTTGCTATTTGTTCTAAGTCATGGTTAAGATATCTTCCCTTCTCTTCATGTTCAGAAAATGAATCAACAACTCCATTTTTTTGTGTAATAAAATCCTTTGAAGGTTGAACATGATAAAATGAGAATAATTCTAATGTTGGTTTGAAACATTAAAGCTATCTCAGCTAAGCACCAAGCAAACTCTACATATCACAGTGACCAAATTATTTAGATTTTTGTACATATCTTTTGTTCATGGAATCATGTCAAAATTTCAACTAATAGTCTGTTGCTATTAAAAAAATTTAGAAAATAGAGTTACAAGTGATGATTGAGGATGATAAAATCAAGAGGAAATCCCTCAAGGTTGTTGTAGTCTTGGAAGGTCTATTTCCTTTTCATTTTCGCTCTCAAACCCTAATCTTATATTTTATTCTTTTACAAATTGATGAATGAATATTTGAATTATATGGGTGGATTTTGTAGCTCTAAGGATCTCAATCCTACATAGAATTCTATTTTCTAGAGGACATAAACACCATATAATTCATCTTCAAAATTATGGATGAAAACACTCACTTCTGTTTAGGGCATCCTCACACATGGGTTTCCTTGGAGCCAATTTTTGGGAGCTTGAATCAAGTTTCATCATATATGGGTGATTGCATCTCTCTCTTCCCTCACATATTTATCTTTTTTTGTTAAAGTAGTGCACCATATGCGAAAAGTACTACCAAGGCTGGTTGACAACAATTCTATCCCTATAAATTATACATGGTGGCATGGGAATTGGTAAGTGAGGAACTTTATAAATGAAGGATTTTGGTACCCTTTTTAGCAGTCATGTTAGCAGATGACAAATTCCAGTAGTTAGAGAGTGTGTATGGGAATATTTGAAGAGATATAAGGAAGGTATACCTCTACAATAATGGTGTAATTTCTAAGAGATGTGTATATTTAAGGTTTGTGGCATGGACTGAAACATAGTTTATCTATAGGCAACTTCAATAGATACTTTCAATTTTCTTCTTGTTACATGTTGGTAGCAACCAATGCATTTATAGGTCTCCTCATTCTGAATAACTTCAAGCTTCACAAGGATAGCAAGTTGTGTTATGCTAATCACTTATAAACAAGCATGGAAATAATATATTCAAAGGGGTTTTTCTTAGTTCATGAAAGGTCTCCTCTTAGGGAACATGATGCCCAATGTCTCCAAGAGAGGACAAATCAAGGATAAAAGATTCACAACTTAGGAAATGCAATACGTAGCATTACCACAAAGAGGAATTCCATATGCTCATAAAGGTTGTAATCTTGAAGGACATCAAATCCAATGACACCATCAAGAAGAAGACACATCGGATGATGTAAGAAGGCTGCACTATGAAACATAAGTTATAGTCAAAATGATAATTCCAATGTATGTTCCCACTTTAAGGAAATTTCTAAACACCATGCTATGAGAAATTACTTTAAAGTAGCAAATGATAAATGCTAAACAATAAATAATACATGAGAGATTATTTGGAAAGCCATATGTCAAGCATATGTTTCCAAATGAAGCTAAATCATGAAAGGGGTTTCCCCCAAAATGAAATCCCAAAAACATAAGCAATCCATAGATTCAAGGTCAGTGTATGTTTTTGCGACAATGTTATTATAGAACTTGGAAATGTTATCACTCCCCAAATAGTCGTACAACTGGAAGAATGACATAGAGAGCGAAATCAAAGAAAAATATTTTGGGTCAACATGGAAGAGACCTAAATGTCTCGATAGCTTGTGTCACCCCCAAAAGGAAAACATAAGATAAAATAAAAAGATAAAGGTTTACAACATATAGAAGAATGTAGGTACAAATAGAGGAATAAATATAAAGACATGTCAAGCAGAACAATACAGGGGATCACATTACACACATGCAATCACACACAAAGAAGATAAAAGGAAAATTAAAAAATACTAGTAAAGCACATGCGATTCAACCTATAGTAGGTCATTTGCATCCCAATTTTGTTCACCATTTGTGGAAGGTAGATAAGTAGCCAAAGGGACGACAACAAGTATTGTACTAGAAACATCACCAGGTTTAACATGTGGTGAGTCACTCTTTTTAGGAGGATCATCATAGTTGTTATCATTTAAGCTCATAGAAGAGGAAAACAATGAATTCAACTCATTATGAACTTCCTCATCAATCTTAATAGTCTCATCATCATCATCATCCAAGTTAATCACAACAGGAAGTTTAATAACAATATCGATGGAAGGTACTTGTTCTTGTTGTGGTTGAAATTTAGGATTTTCTTATTGCAATGAAGGTGGAGAATCATCATAAATTGCTTGAGTTGTTGTTTTATTTTTATTTTTTTATTCATGTTTGTCTTGTATGAAATGAGCAATAGCACGACATTTGTTGGGAAAATGTGTCTCAACCTTGTAATTACATAATTTACTATTGATACATAAAGTAATGTTCATCTGATGATGAAAAGGGGTGCAGGGGGGTCTCTCCCCACGAGGGGTCTAGGGGAATCATCCCCTTGACTGGGGTCTACGGGCAATGCCCCCAAAAGGAAAATTTTATTTATATTCTATTATTGTAAATTTGGACCATTCATCACTATATCTCATATCTGATGGCTGATATTTTATTAGCCTAACTTTCCCTACAAGGAAACCCTATTTTATGAGGGAATTGTGTTACGGATGTGTATTGTGATGAATTATGAGAGTTTTATAGTGTTTGTGTTGCCTCTAGATCTCTGATTGGTGATACTTCTATGAGAAGCTTGCTCTGCAACTATATTGTACTCTTTGTGATTTTTGAATAATATATTTGGAAGCTTTTAGAGTGTGGGGTTTTTTCTCTGGAAAGGGTTTTACCCACATAAATCATTGTGTTATGATATGCATGATATTTATGTTTATTTCTATTTAAGTTTCTATAACTAAAAGGATCTGTAAATTTGTTGCATTATTCTCCTCTCAATATTAGTGTAGGAAGTTGTTCCACTACCTTAGATTCTTTACAACGTCTATGCCTATGCTCTCTAGAATTTTGGTTTCTTTTTGTTTGATTTTACAGTTGTGATTATGTAGGAGTAGGTTTATCAACCATAGGTTTCTTTTCTTCCCACAAGGGAGGAATGGAAGGAACTATGAGAGGTTGTTCAAACACTTTCTCTCTAACTTTATAAACTTGTTTTATTTTAGGAGGCACAATGGGACTTATTTGGTTATCTTGTGGTCTCTTATAGGAAATGGGTGAAGGATTTTTCATAGTTTAGTCTTGTTTACTTGGAAGGGATTTTGGTTCAATGATGGTATCATTAAGGATAGGAGGCTTAATCATGGGTTGAGGCATATTGCTAAGGGATAATTCTACTATGATCTTTTCCTTAAACTTTTGACAAGATTTGGAAAAAAAAACTATTCATCAGGCCTAGAATAGGTTCCATAGGTTTGGGCCAAAAGAAATCTAGAATGAGAAATTCCCACTAGAAGACATAGGATTAAATCCACTATGGTACACATTAAAGATCTTTTTGGTAAATGGAAACTTTAAGAATTTATGCACTACCGACAGGACGAATTTCATGGAGCAAAGCCATGGGTAGCCTAACTTCACAAGAAATTAATCTGACATTGAAATGATGGAGAATGATACATTCAATTGTTTTGGTCCAACTTTTAGAGGAAGAGTTATCAAACCTATTGTAGGGAAAGAAAAACCATTATCTTTTTTTATCCATGCATTTATTTTTTCATAAGTATCTTGATAAAGTTCATGCACAAAAAATAATTCTATAGTTATCACATTCTCTACACAAATGGGATCAATTGATATCCCATTAGTAGGATTTTCATTGATTCTTCCAATTATGTAAAGAGGACCATCAGGTGTATGCTAAATTATGTCATTTTGTGAGAAATAAATGTTAAGGTACATATTGGTTAGGCCCTTACAAGGTTGAACTACAACAATTCTAGTCATATGATCCATAGGTTTTTCCTCATTATCATTCATGTTGCCATTATTCATGTCAACATTATCACACCATTCTTTATTTCACATTTTGAAAAAGGAGATGTTTTGATTTGGCATATGATGGGTGAAGATTTGTAAATTTTGGTTGGGAGGAGCAATGGACTTATTGCCTTGATCATTAACACTGCCAATTTGAATGTGATTAGAATCAATGAGGTCTTGCAAAATATGTGTATACAATGTTGCGTATCATGTCCATTTTGTTAGTGATAATGGAAAAAGGAATTTTGTCTATAGTTTAGAGGTAAAGGTTTAGTAGGATCAGGTCCTCTATCAAGAGGTAAGGAAATTAAGTTCTTGTTTAAGAGTTTCAACGTGATGGAATGAAGGGTATCATGTAGAGGGGTAAATTGTCTATTCCTCTCCCCAAATGTATATGGATTTTTCATCTTTATATTAGCCACTTGGGTATCAACATGTTGAGTTGGTTGAGGAGCATTTAGTTGTAAAAATCCCTTATTTGGTGAAATGGAGAAAAATAGATTGGATTAAATATGGAATGGGGGTATGATGGACCTATCTTCCTATTTTCATTAGGAAATGAGATCCACAAAAAGAATTCACTTACAACCCTTAGGTGAGTCAACTCAATGAGGGAATCTATTGATTTCCTTATGCTTGAGGATGGGGGTTTCAGCCTGAATAACACATTTGGGAGAAAAATTAAAAATAGAAAATTAACTTAATTATGCCAATTCAAACTTGAAATAGAAATATAAAGTTCAATAATGGCATAAACAAAAAAAATTCTGCATATTTGAGAAGGTTTGAGTTATATGTACAAGTCACCAAAAGGCAGTTTTAGAAGGCTACCTAGGACTAGGTATTTTTTTAGGGTTTTCAAACAAATTTTGGGAGCCTTTGATGCCACTCTATAGCTTCCATTTAATCTAGGTTGTAGTGTTGGAAAGTCAAAAATCAAATTTGTAGGTGAGTTTCCGTGATTTGACAACTATGACAACTTTTCTAAGCTTGCACTCTAAAATATGCAACAAAAACACAGGAGGGAAAAAATTGTCTTTTATTTTTGAATGGGGGTTTACCTTGGTCAAACCCCATTTGGGTAATTAAACCTTCAATTGAAATAATGAAATGTGAAAAGAATGATGAATGAACAATGTAATGTTGCAACTAACCAAACCCTTGAATAAACCTTTAGAAATATAAAATATTGATCTTGATCTTGCATGAAATGGCTTCAATGGATGTGGATGTTGATACTTGAAATATGAATTTGAATGCTTGCTTGATCTGTGAAAACTACATCACAATGTTATCTCCAAAAACATGTATGATGCTTAAGACTTTGACATGATGCTTGAAATATTGAATGGTACAACAAGAAATGTTTGAAATTTTTTCTTTTGAATGCCTTTGATCATAAACTTTACTCTTGTGAAATTTCTTTTGAAATCTCTTGAAATGATTTTGTAAATATAGGATTAATTTAATGAAATAACCTTGTATTTATAGGTATATATCCTTAATTTCTTGAAAATTAAAAACATTACAAGCCAACATCAAAATTTAAATTTAGAGATGTTAAACTCACACCAAAAAAAAAAATTAAATTCATGATCAAAGGCCTTGGGATGACCCATTCACCCATGGGAAAATGGGTCCCAAGTCCTAGATTCCTAAAACACACATTGCTCAAGGCAAAGTGTTACATGTTGGCATTAATTATTGTCAAGTTTCCCATTTGAAAATGTAATTTATTAGGCTTGTAGATGAAAATTTGATGTAGAACAGGGAGGAAATAAACTAATAATCACAATTCAAGCCTTTTGAAACAAATTTTCAACCCATACAAAGCCTATCTCATCTACTTCACAAATTGAGTCAGTTTTCCTTGTAGAGTGCGCAAAACTAGGTGTGGAAATTATCTTGTAGAATTCTTCACAAAAAAAAAAATTATATTTTCACGCACCCTTTAAAGGCATAAAAACATCTCAAAATCTCAATAGGTCACTTTGGACCAACACATCCAAAACCATGCTACTACGCTGCTCCAATTGGCCAATTAGGCCACTTTTGCAATGTATCTACCCTTTAATCTTCCTTCCAGAAACAAAACACTATTGGATGGTCATAACCAGGTTATATAAGCACTATATCAACAATTATCTTCCAAATAAATACTCACCAACACTCCAAAACACAAAACCCTCACTTTTGAAAAGTTTCAAGTTTCGAGAGGTTTTTTGAAAACCCCACTTCCTAAATTATTTACACTTTACCAATGCATCAAACATACTTAAAATTTCCTACACATTCTTAATCAACCTCCAAAATTTTCTTCCACAAGGGTTTTCCAAATTTACCTACCCTTAATCACAAATTTTCACCCAAAACACACAAATTTTCCAACTAGGGCATCATACCAAAACCAACAAATGGCCCCCCCTACTCTCAAATACCATTAAAACCTCTAATAATACCCTATTGGACCCATTCCACGAAGCCATAAGAGATAAAATCAGTGGAATGGGCCATTAGTCCATTTTTAGTATCAACAAACCCTCAAATGGGATTTTAAAGACCGCCTACAAAAATTTATTTATATAACACTCAATCTCAGTAAAAATAAACCTAAAAAAGTTCAAGATGGAGATACTTCAAGCCTCCACTAACTTCAACAACCCTTCAATCAATATGCTTCTGTACGGGTACACAATGATCTACAACAACAGGATTTGAACAAAACACAAAATTCATAGTAAAAAAATGGGAATTTGTATTTTTTGAACTTCACTTACATTCACCAACCTCTTTCCTCAACTTTTATGAGTCCTTATAAACTCTTAGACACCAAAAAAAAACTGACTCAACCAACAAAACCAACTTTTAAACTTCTAACCATTTATCTTCCAAGTTTGCACTTTTGCACCTTACATATGACAACTTTTGAAATATTAACAGTTTGTGCAAAATGAACACTAAAGTGACTCAATTGACCCAAGTTACCATTTTAATGGTCTATTAGGACCTTATTGAATGAAAAACAAGACTCAAAAACACCTAAAACTATCAAAAGACCTCATTTGACAACATTTACACAAAATGCACTTGGTGCCCCTGCACCAAAAAAAGTGCTTATTAAGGCATAATTAAGTCCAATTTAATTAAGAGGGCCCAAAAAAAGTGTGAAAATGTAAAGGAGTACATTTTTCTACACTACATTTAACCCCCACTTTAGTGATTAGATGACCTTACATGAAACTCACACTAAAGTACAAAAATATGCACCAAGAGGGGGTCCAACTATACAAATGTTAGTGAGATAGGATGACAAAGATTGAGGGTGTGAAAGCCCCCAAGATCAAGATCACATGGAAAAACAACATAAGCACTTGAAGGAAAACACACAAGATGTATGATATGTAGTAGCAAGATAAGATACACAAACATAGAATGTCAAAGGTGTGTTATGTTTGGTGGACATGAAAAAGGTAACTTTGAGCTTCACAAGGTTAGCAAGCTGCATTATGCTAAACACTTACAAAAAAAATGCAAATAGGATATTCAAAGGGTTTTTCCTTAGTTCATGAAAGGTCTCCTCTTAGGGAACATCATGCCTAATTTCTCCAAGAGAGAAGTCGAGGATAAAAGATTCACAACTTAGGGAATACAATGTGTAGCATTACCAATAAGATGAATGTCATATGCTCAGAAAGCTCACAATATTGAAGGACATCAAATTCAGTAACACCACCAAGAAGAAGACACATCATATGAAGTAAGAATACGACACTATGAAACATGAATTATAGTCAAATATGATAATGCTAATGTATGCCCCCACTTTAAAGAAATTGCTAAACACCATGCTATGAGAAATTACTTTAAAGTAGCAAATGGCCAATGCTAAACAAGACATGAGAGCTTATTTGGAAAGCCATTTGTCAAGCATATGTTTCCAAATGAAGCTACGTCATGAAAAAGGGGTTGCCCCCATCTCAAAATCCCAAACAAATAAGGGATCCATGGATTTTAGGTTAGTGTATGTCTTTACTAATATGATATTATAGTGCTCAGAAATGTCATCATTCCCCAAATAACTCATGGAACAAAAAGAATGACACATAGAGAGCTAAAACAAAGAATTTTTTTTGGGTCAACATGGAAGAGCCCTAAATTTCTTGATGCCTTGCATCATCCCCAAAAGGAAAACACAAGCCAAAATAAAAGATAAAAAATTTACAACATATAGAAGAATGTAGGTACAAATAGAGGAATGAACATAAAGACATGTCAAACAGAATGATACGAGGGATCCCATTACACACATGCAATCACATAAAAAGAACATGAAGAAGAAAATAACAAAATAGTAAGGCACATGCAAGTCAACCTCTTAGCAAGTCATTTGCATCCCAATCTTGTTCATCATATGCAGAAGGCAGACAACTAGCCAAAGGGACAACAAAAAGTGTTGTACTAGGAACATCACTAGGTTCAACACATGGTGAATTACTATTTTTAGGAGGATCATCACTATCGATATCATCTAAGCTCATGGAGGAGGAAAAAAATGAATTTAGCTCATTATGAACTTCTTCATCAATCTTAGTAGTCTCATCATCATCATCCAAGTTAATCACAACAGAAGGTCTAATGATAATATCCATGGAAGGTTCTTGTTCTTGTTGTGGCGAAGGTGGAGAATCATCATGCATTAATTGAGTTATTGTTTGATTTTTACTTAGTGATTCATTTTTTTTGTAAAATACAAGCAATAGCATGACATCTATGCCAACGCTCTATAGCATTTTAGTTTATTTTTCTTTGTTTTCAAGTCACGATTATGTAGGAGCGGGTTTATCAACCGTAGGATTCTTTTCTTCTCGTAAGGGAGGAATGGAAGGAACCATGAGAGGTTGTTAAACCACTTTCTCTTTGAATTTTTAAGCTTGTTTTACTTTAGGAGGCACAGCAAGACTTATTTGGTTATCTCACATGGTCTCTTATAGGAAATAGGTGGAGGATTTACTTCTGAGTTCCTCATTACACTTGACTCTTGAATTTGCTTACTCAAATGGCTTGGAATCATGCTTGGATTGTGAAAAATGAATTAGAAACTTGTATTTATAGGCATTGGCGTCAGGTTCACCAAAATGATTAGAAGAAATTTGTGGGACTCTCTTTCACTTCTAGGGTTTTTGGACCTAAAAGGAGAGAGAAAAATCTCAACTTCTCACTCAAGAACAAACCCTTGAGATTTCAATGTAAAGGAGATTGAAATCTTGCAAAGGGATTGTCCTAAAGGTTGAATGATGTCTAATGAGAGGTTCACCACCAAGTTTAGACTTGGAAAGACAATGCAATGAAGGATGAAATGTAAAACTATAGTTTGATGCAATGCTTCACTAAATGACTTGGAAATGCAAACAAAACAAAATAGAAAACTATAAAACAAAAAGTGTGCACTTGGAAACTTGCTAGAGATGGAATGGAGCTCTGAAATCCTAAAAAACCTGATTTTTTGGCCTAGTGGGATTCATTTTTCATTCTAGGAAAATCAGTCCCAGATCTAGGTCTCTGCACACGATCAAGTTCTAGCCAAATGGGTATCCAAATCTACAAAGATATCTAAAAAAATCATAAATAGTGGGACTCATTCGCCACACTGGGGGATCAATCCTATTTTGTCACGAGGTGTCTCGGGAGTAGAAAATTGAACTATAACTTTACAATCCTTTGATGATGGATAAAATAAGGACTTTCCCACTAATTTCATGCAAATTGGATGGATACTTTGCCCTAGATTTGAGTTTTCATGAGTCTTGACAACTTTTCATGGCAACATTTGCAACTCTATTATTTTGGTGCTTTTGGAGGCTTCAAATCCATTTTTCTTCAATCTACAAACTTGCAATCACACATTAAAGAGGGGAAAACTTGATGATTGTTAGGAAATAGGGGTTTTCCTTGGTCAAACCCCTTTGAGGTAATTAAATAAAATGATGAAATAAGATAATGAAGCATGAAACATGAAATAATGCATTTAGAAACTTTCCATGATGAAGGATCTTGAATTGCTACATTGATTGATGAAGAATTATGCCCTTAAATGCCCTTGTGAATACTTGAAAGCTCTCACAAAATTCTTGGTGTGAAAATGAGTGAATGAACCTTGTATTTATACCCAATTATGCAATAAATCCTGAAATTGCAACACTACAAGTTGACATTAGATCTAGGAGGTCAAAATCCCAACATATTTTGAATTAATTTTGGAATTTGGGTCAAATAGGACTCATTCGCCACAATTGGTGAATGGGTCCCACCTAAGGGTACTTATTTTCTAGTAGTAGCAAATGAGTCCCACCTTAGGAATTTTAAGGTGGGTTTCAGGATTTAGGTACTTTAAATGATATTTGTCAGGATTTACCTTGAAATTAAACATAAATAAGGCTTATGGATGCCATTTGCAGCCAATTAAAGCATAATAAAACCCAATTATTGATGAAAAGCCTAGAAAAGTGTGAAATTTTATTACAAAGCTTTACAACACCCTTGCTAGGACTAAATTAAAGCATGAAAAGAGGTTTATTAGCCTTGTTTAATAAAAATGTCCTAGAATGGGTTACAATAGTTCCCAGCACCTTTATAAGACATTGATAAATTTATTTTCTTCACTTTGCAAGGGCCCAAGACATAATTTGGATGTGCAAAACACCTCACAACACTAGATCAAGGAAACATTAAGCCAAAATCCACAAGGAGGACCCAAACGAGTGTGAAATTGTCCAAGGATCTATTTTTCTACACTATAGTGGCAAAGGTGGAGAATCATCATGCATTGATTGAGTTATTGTTTGATTTTTACTTAGTGATCTTCATGTTTTGTTTGTAATAGACAAGCAATAACACGACATCTATGCCTATGATCTCTATTATTTTAGTTTATTTTTCTTCTTTTTCAAGATGCAATTATGTAGGAGCAGTTTATCAACTATAGATTTCTTTTCTTACCACAAGGGAGGAATGGAAGAAACCATGGGAGGTTGTTCAACCACTTTTTCTTTGAATTTTTAAGCTTGTTTTACTTTAGGAGGCACAATGGGACTTATTTGGTTATCTCGTGGTCTCTTATAGGAAATAGGTGGAGGATTTTCTATGTTTTGGTATTGGTTACTTAGAAGACCTTTTGGTTCAATCATGGTTTCATTAAGGATAGGAGGCACAATCATGGGTTGAGGCATATTGCTAAGGGACAATTTTTCTATGTGCTTTGCCTTAAAATTTTGATAAGATTTTAAAAGGAAGTCCTCATGAGGCCTAATAGGTTCCCTAGGTTCGAGCCAAAAGAAATCCAATGAGAAATTCTCATGGGAAGACATAGGATTAAAGCCACTATGATGTACAATAAATATATCTTTTCCAAATGGAAACTTTAAACATTTATGCACTACCGATGGGATGACTTTCATGGAGCGAAGCCATGGGTAGCCTAACTTTACACAAAATTGGTTTGATGACAGGATGATGGATAATGAGACATTCAATATTTTTGGTCCAACTTGTAAAGGAAGAGTTACTAAACCTATCATAGGGCAAGCAAAACCATTACGTGTTTTAATCCATGCTTTCGATTGTTCATGAGTACCTTGATAAATTTCATGCACAAATAAGAATTCTTTAGTTATTACATTCTCTACATAGACATGATCAATGAATATCCCATTAGTAGGATTTTTATTGATTATTCTAGCTATGTAAAGAGGACCATCGAGTGCATTTTTAAGTATGTCATTTTGTGAGAAAGGAATGTCAAGGGACATATTGGTTAGGCCTTTACAATTTTGAACTTCAACGATTCTAATCAGACTATCTATAGGATTTTCTTCATTACCATTCAAGTTGTCATTATTTGTGTCAACATTCATCACATCACTCTTGTTTTCACTAGCTTTCACAAAGGAGATGTTATGATTTGGCATAGGATTTGTAAATATTTTAAAATTTTGGCTTGGAGGGGCTACAAACTTATTACCTTGATTATTAACACTGCCAGTTTGAATGTGATTAGAATCAATGAGGTCTTGTATAATATATTCAAGATGCTTAAAATGTATTGTATCATGTCCATTTTGTTAGTGAAAATGGAAAAATGCATTTTGTTTATAGTTTGGAGGTAAAGGCTTAGTAGTATCAGGAACTCTAATAGGAGGTAAGGAAATTAAGTTCTTATTTAAGATCTGTGACATGATGGAATGAAGGGTATCAGGCAAAGGAGTAAATTGTCTATTCCTCTCTCTAAATGTATATGGATTTTTCATCTTTATAGCATCCACTTGGGTGTCAACATGTTGAGTTGCTTGAGGGGAATAGAGTCATAAAAATCCCTTAGTTTGTTTCTTGAATGGTTGATAGTTGGTTTGAGGTGTGGATTCAGATTTTTTAGGACACTTAGAGGGAGTTTTCACTTCACAACTACTAACCAAATTTTAGTAATCACAAACAGCTATACACAATTGTGTGAAGGAGGGAAATTTCAACATCCCAATCTAATCTTAAAGCATATTTTGCAAATTTTCAATGAACATTCATTGAAGATCAAGACCGAGAATCTTAATGTTTATTTGTGAGTAAAGTAATTGATAACAAGAGATAAAGTTAGTGACCTTTTCATCATCCTTTTGCTTACATCTCATTAAATCTGCTAAGGTCATATTACAACCTATGTGCACTTGGAAATGGTTGAGAAAGGAATCAACAAGTTCATTGAATGAAAGTATTGAATTATTTGGTAAGGAAAAAAACCATTCCAAGGCGATGTCTTTCAAGGATCTAGGGAAGAGTTTAGCCAAGAGTTTATCCTCAAAAATGAAGTCACTACATAAGGTTATGTATGCAAAAACATGACTAACAAGATCTCCTTTCCCACCATATTTCTCAAATATAGGATTCTCTATGCCTTGTGGAATTTGTGTTTTGAATATGTCCAAGGATAAGGGTGTTTTTAACATAGTGTGAAGGTTGGCAATTTTGATTTTGATTCAATCTAAAAATTTATTATTGGAGGGATAAAAAACTTTGCAAGAGTTGGTTAAGGATAGGGTCACTGTTTTTGTTTTGAGATGGAGGTGAATATGGTGGAGGTGTATATGTGTTCAGAGGGAAAGTGAATTGTAAGTTTGTGAGTGCAGATGGATTGGGAGATATGGGATTTCAATGTAAAAAGCTAAAGGGATTCCCAATGGAAATACCTAAGGTAGTATTGACATTGCTAGTAGGTTGTATGGCTGTAGTAACCATTGGATTAGAGTATGTCATAATAGAGGTTACAGTTGTGGATGGAGGAATTGGATTTCTACCTTGATTTTGGGTATTACCCAAAGTTTGAGTAAAACTAGCCATTTTTGGGACATGTTGATTAATGATATGAGATAGGCTACAGATTACTTCTATTCCTTTTTCATTTCCAATCATTCTCCTCATGTTATCTATGACAAGAAGTGTGGTACCAATAATGTTTTCAAAACTTGGAAATTTTTACAATTTGTCTAATTCTTCATCCATTTTTCTTAGGTTATCTTGAGGGACATTTGCAACCATTGATTCAACATTAGTAACATTGGGTTGGTAAGGAGGTCATAGGAAATGAAGTGTCAAGAGTATGATCCATAGTGTGTCGACTAGTGTCAACACTATGAGTGAAAGAGTTAGAAAACCCAAGATCCATGGCAAGTGATGTATCGCGGGATGACATGAGTCTTGAACTACATCTCACAATAGTATTGGCAATACGACACCAAGTTGTGAATCTCATACAAGTTTCACAAACCCAAGGTGCACCCAAAATAGATAATAGGTAAAATGCAATCAAACACCCCAGACTATCAAGTCAAATGCAGTTATGTAAAAGGTAGGCTCTATATTTAAACAAGATAATTTTTTTATTATACTTAGTAAAAAGCTGAAAATGATGTCTTGTAATTCCAATTTTGATTTTGAAATGTAGTTTAATTTTACTAATTAACCTTAATGTAAATAATTAAAAAATATAGAAATTATATAAACTAAAAATGAGATTTGAACACAAAAACATAGAATGCAAACTAAGGGTTTTTAATGCCCAAAAATTCAAGAAAAGTTCTGATCAAGGACTCATTCATGCATGGGCGCATGGGTCTCACTTTAGGGTTTTGAAAAATCAAATTACAGAGTTCTAAGTTAATACTTTTATTTTTCATATATTGGTTTCAAATAGGTAATTATAGTTTTAGATTTCTAGAAAATCAAATCTAAATCCAAGTGTAAAATGATGCTAAATGACAAGAAAAAACACATAATTTGAGATGCAATTTGACTCAATGTTTTTATTTAAGTGAATGATCATGCAATGTTATGAAAATACTCTCAAATTTTGATGAATTTTTTTAATTTTTCATATTTTAAAGAATGCAAAAATGCAAACCTGGAACCCTAAATGAGATGCAAACAAATGCAATATAATGTGAAGTAATGCAAATCCTAGATCTAGGGTTTGAATGAACTCTATTTTTTTGAATTTTGTTGTACAAGTTCGTGTTCACCAAAATGAAATATAAAAAAATAGGTTGGATTAAATATGGAATGGGGTATGATGGACCTATCCTCCTATTTTCATTAGGAAATGAGATCCACACAAAGAATTTACTTGAAACCCTTAGGTGAGTCAACTCAATGAGGGAGTCTATTCATTTCCTTATGCTTGAGGATGGGGGTTTCAGCCTAAACAACACTTTTTGGGAGAAAAACTAAAAATAGTAAATCAACTTAATTATGCCAATTCAAACTTAAAACAATAATACAAAGCTTAATATTGGTAGAAATAGAAAACTTTTTATGGATCTGAGAAGGTCTAAGTGATATGTACTAGTCACCAAGAGGAAGTTTCGAGAGGTTGTCTAGGACTCATTTGCCCATGGGAGAATGGGTATTTTGTCAAGTTTTTCAAAAACTTTTAGGAGCCTTTGATGCCACTCGATAGATTCTGTTTGATCTAGGTTGCAGTGTTGGAAAGTCAAAAATCCAATATGTAGGTGATTTTTCATGATTTCATGACAAATTTGACAACTTTTCTGATCAAGCACTCCAAAATATCTTCAATCCTTCTTCAAACTAAAATTTGCAACACAAACACAAGAGGGGAAAAATTGTTTGTTTCTGGTGAATGGGTGTTTACCTTGGTCAAACCTAAACCTTGAATTGAAGTAATGAAATCTGAAAGAAATGATGAATGAACAATGCAATGTTGTAACTCACCAAACCCTTGAATAAACCTTTGTAAATCTGCAATATTGATCTTGATCTTGCACAAAATGGCTTTAGTGGATGTGGATCTTGATACTTGAAATAGGATTTTGAATGCTTTCTTGATCTTTGAAACCTACATCACAATGTTAGCTTCAAAAACATGCATGATGCTTAAGAATTTGACACAATGGTTGAAATATTGAATGCTGCAAAAAAAATGCTTGATAAATGCTCTTGAATGGCTTTGATCATAAAGTTTTCTCTTTGTGAAATCGCTCTTGAAATCTCTTGAAAGTGTTGTAAATCTAGGATTAATTTGATGAAATAACCTTGTATTTATAGGTATGTATCCTTAATTTCCCAAAAATTAAGCATTACAATCTGACATCAAAATTTGAATTTAGAGATATTAAAATATTTCCAAAAACATAATTGAAATTTAGGTTCAAAGGCCTAGGGAAGGGCCATTCACCGTGGGAGAATGGGTCTGAGGTCCGTATTCTTGGAATGCACATTAATCAAGGTAAACTGTTATGTGTTGGCATTAATTATGTTAGGTTTCCCTTTCAAAAAGTGTAATTTACTAGGCTTGTAGATGCAAAATAGGGCTGATTAAGGCATAATTAAGTCCAATTTAAGTAAGAGGGCCCAAATAAAGTGTCAAAATGTAAAGGAGTACATTTATTCCTATACTATATTTGGATTCTTGGATGATTAGTAGTTGGTTTGAGGCATGGATTCATATTTTTCTAGACAGTGAACTATAGATTTTTGGACCCAATAGGCTCTCTAACTCTTATAGGGTTTTTCACCTAAAAGGAGAGAGATTAGATCCAAAAATGTTAAGGGTTCACTCAAATTATGTAATGAAGGATGTTTTCAATGAAAAATGAACTAAACTAAATGCAATTGAATGATCTAAATGAATGTAAATGGATGCAAGAGTAAGATTTACACTATGTTTGAAAACACACTATGATATGCAATCAATGAATAAAATGAAGAAAATATGTAGAATAGAAAGCAAAGGGATGAATCTGAGTGCACCTGGATGAAGTTTGATGAAACTAAAATATTTGGAATGTTGGTTTGATAAACTTATTTTTCATAGTGGGACTCATTCACCTGTGGTGGCAGTCCACCTTCCATGGAAAAGTGTTGGGGAGCATGTTTCAATGTTTGGGATCTGGAAATTCTAACAAAACTCGATTTTAGTTCACGATGGGACTCATTCACTAGTGGTGAATCAGGGCCCTCTTCCAAATTTTGGAAAATCAAGACAACATTGCAACACCGATTCCGGAAAATCTGCTTGTCGGCTTTTCAAAGTTAGTTCTATAGAATGGACATAAACCTTCACCAAGCTTGAAATAATGATAAGTTGAATTGAAGCACCTAGTTGACTTATTCTCCACTTTTCAACACCAATAAACTTGTTAAATTTGCAAACAAAAGGCAAACCCTTGATAATGCAAGTTTGAAGTAATGCTAATGGATGCTCTAAAGTGCTTAAATATTGCTTGAATTAATGTTGTAAGATGCTTGAAATTGCTTGAATGAATGATGAGATGAATACTTGAATGAATGGGGACTAAAATGATGTAAAAACACTTATTTATACATTCTTGTGTCTTAGTTACCATTCATACCTCATCACAGGCTGACATCAAGTATATTTTGAATAAAAAACCTAAAAGAAATTTGAAATATTTTGAATTTTGGAGCCAAGGACTTATTCACCACCCATGGTGAATGGGTCCCACCTAGTACTTGAATCTAGGTGTCAGGAATTAAATTGCATTCAATGTTGTTTTTTGGGAGTATATTCAAAAATACACTTAAATAAAGCATGTGAAGGCATAAAGGGGTCAAATAAGTCATAAGAAAGGGGTAAATAAGGGGAATATGCCTAGAAAAGTGTGAATCTTTGTTACAAGACTTTAAAACACTTGAAAATGGGACTTGATGATGTGTAAAAAGATGATTTTTAGGTGAATTATATTAAATAGAGTCTAGAAGAATGTGGAAATGTTTTACAACACTTCACAACACCTTCACAAGACTTCATTATTTGAATTTTAGTACATAAATAGGCATGTTCAAGCCATGTTACATCATAAAATTAGAGAAAAAAATTTCAAACACCATGAAACAAGACCAAAAAGCCCATGAAAATGACAAGGGGCCATTTTTCTATGTCACAAATGGTTAGAGGGAGTTTTCCTTCATGACTACTAACTGATTTTTGGTAATGATGAAGGTTTGTACATAATTGTGTAAAGGAGGGAAATTTCATCATCCCAATCTTATCTTGAAGCTTATTTTACATTTTTTTAATAAACATTCATTGAAGATCAATATTGGGAATCCTAATGTTGATTTGCAAACAAAGCAATTGATAATGGGAAATAAAGTTAGTGACATTTTCATCATCCTTTTGCTTACATATCATTAAATCTACTAAGGTCATCTTAGGACCCATGTGCACTTGGAAGTGAATGAGAAAGGCATCATCAAGTTCATTGAATGAACATATTGAATTATTTGGTAAGGAAAAAAACCATTCCAAGGCAATGTATTTCAAGGATCTAGGGAAGATTTTATCCTCAAAAATGAAGTCACTACATATGGCCATGTATGTGGAAACATGGATAATAGTATCTCCTTTCCCACCATATTTCTCAAATATAGGAATCTCTATACCTTGTGACATTTTTTCTTTCAATATCTCAAAGGATAATAGGTTTCTTTTGAGATATTGTGAAGGTTGGTCATTTTGATTTTTGATTCAATATAGAATTTTGTTGTTGGAAGGATGAAACACTTTCTAAGAGATGGTTAAGGATGGGATCATTATTTTTTTTGTGAGATGGAGGTGAATAAGGTCGATGTGGATATGTGTTTGAAGGACAAGTGAATTGAAATTTTGTGAGGGGAGATAGATTAGGAGATATGAGATTTGAATGCCCAAAGCTAAATGGATTCCCAGTGGAAACACCTAAGGTAGTATTGGCATTGCTATTAGGTTGCATGTTTGCAGCTATATTTGGATTAGTGTATGTTGGAATAGAGGTCATGGATGTGGAAGGAGGAATTAGATTTCCACCTTGACTTTGGTTATACCCAAAAGTTTGAGAACAACTAGTCACTGTAGGGATATGTTTATCAATGATATGAGATAGGCTACACATAAATTCTCCTCCTAGTTCATTATCAATCATTCCCTTCAGGTTATCTATGATGGGAATCATATTACTAGCAATGTATTCAGAACTCACAAATATTTGCAATTTGTCTAATTATTCATCCATTTTTATTAGGTTCTCTTGAGGGACATCAACAACCTTTGATTTAATATTAGTAACATTGTTTGTTGGCAAGGAGTGTTGGACTCAAGGAACACTGAGAGGGGAGGGTTGAATCAATGTTCAACTAAAATTTAAGTTATAAAGTAGATCTGAAACCATTCACATCACATAAGTAGAAATAAACATGCAACCATAGGAAGAATACACATTACACCATAACACCAAAATTTTTATGTGGAAACCCTATTAGGGGAAAAACCTTGGTGGATGTTAGTCCACAATTATACTCTATTAAAAGTATAATGATAAGAAAAAAGGAATGCACATGCATTCAGGCTCACTACCTAGAGCTCACTATTCAAAATAAAAGAAGGCTCACTACCTTACAAAAGGTTTTGATTACAACAGAAAAATGAACTAAGAAAATAGCTTCTTCCTAGCCTGATTAGAGTTCCATTTAAGTTCTTGATCATATTCTACCCTCCTGGCAGATTCACACGTGATGCCCTTCTTTAGATTGGCATTTCTCTACTATACTCTGCTCCAAAAGTATTTTCAACTGACTACATCAAATCAGTCACCAGTCCTTTTATTCTCTTTCTTATAAATATCAAAACAAATTTTACAACCACAACATCCTCGCATACACCATACTTCTATAGATTCATACTTCAAAATAATACATATATATATCCACTATATGCAAATTACATTCATAAGTTGGCTCGAACAAAATAATTAAAGTATATCATATTAGTCAACTCAAACACATGTATTGATAAATGTGCACCTCTCAAAAGTTGGCTAAGATTTATTTGGGACCCATACATAACCTTAAAACCAAAATAGTCATGTTTCATACATCCGCATAAATCTACATCTTGATACATACACAGCTCGGCCTTCAAGAACAAAATAAATCCAAAATAACTTATGTCGGATCACTTAGCCTAAGTAGATAGTAGCACCATATCACCAAGGTTGTTGATCATGATTATACGAATTCCAAAACACTTCCTCAACTATCCTCAACACGAAAACATCATCTGGTGAAATATTTTGATCAATAGACTGATTGGATACCCTATTCCTTGTCTACTAACTTGGTAAAGAACTATTCTTCCTTTTCTTACCAAACTGAATAAATTCAAAACCTCAAACCTCATAGATGACTTAGGTTTCCATCAATGAAAACACTATAAGTCATATCTAATCTCCTCAAGCCATATGCCAACAATCTCCCCCTTTGGCATTGATGGCAACACTTGGTGAAAAATGACAAAATATAGATATTTCTTCATTCACTCCCTTTTAGATAGCATTCTTTCCTTATTCATTTTTCACAACATTCTCTCCCCCTTTGACATCAATGACAAAAATATATGCTTCCAATCTCCTCAGAATTTTCTGCTTAACTCCCCCTTAGAAGTACAACCAAAAACTTTTCCTATCTCCCAAGGTACTTATTCCTCCAAAACTTTTTACTCAAAATTTCAAAAAAAATAGTCAACACTATCAGAAAATTACCTTGAACTTTTCCTTCATCACCGGAAGGAATCTTTTCCAAGCATCAATTGTGATCCTACTGATGATAATTATTCTATTGTTAGTTGATGTTTGGTTGACAATTTTCGCAAGTGATTCAGGGATTGTTATCTCTTCTGCTAGCTTTTCTCCTTTCTTTAAAACTTCAATCAATTGTTCCAACCTTCCTTCCATCAAATCTTTTACCTTCCAAAAGGTGTCAACAATATTTTCTTTGTTGAATTGCACCTTTGAATGTTTAGACTGTAAAGCTTGAATTATTTTTCTTACTACGCCATCCATGTCTTGTTGCATAATGAAGTTCTAGCCAATTTGATTCAACTCTGTTTCGATCTGATCTAGCTTTTCCTTGTATTTCCTCACTACATGAGGCCACCTAAGACAGTAATTGTAGATAGAGTTCACTTCATTTATGCACTACCTTAGCTCATTCATCTTCTTCTTCAATTTGGTAAGAGATAATCTAAACTATTCCTTTAAATGAAGATTTATATCAACTTCCTATATGTCTTGAGAATTAGACACCATTGCTTCCTCTATACACATAATCATTTCATCAGGAATTACATTCTATAGACTATCCACATCAACATTGTTACACTTGAAGTATGCTTCCAAGGTTTTCTCAATCAAGTCTTGCACAAATGAAGGGTTTCCTAACCATAAGTCTGTAATCTTCTTCATCCCATTATCTTCTTGAATCATCGTCAGTATCATTCCTTTGCTCAATTTTCCTTCTTCTAGCTTATCCTCTATAACTACAACCAGTTCAACTAATTCCAATTCATCCATAGGAGGCAACCCTCAGAATCCTCATCAGATACTTCTAACACCACCATTTCTTTTCCTTTCTTCTCAACATTAGACACTATAGGTACTAGAGGAGAGTTTTCAACATACTTTTTAGCTCTTTTCTACCTTTTCCAGAAGAGGATCCAACCTTAAGAGTTTTTACCAGAGGGGAAATGCCAGCTTCATCGAACATCTTCAGCAACTCATAAAATAATTCTTCACACTCAACATCATAGTTATCCAAAGTGTTGCAATATCTAAAAATTTTCTTACATACCAGTTCATCTCCCTTCCACACAACATTGTTCATTCAGGGCAAGCATTTTAAGAAATACATCATAATGCATATAATAAAGGTTCCAAATCTAAATGCATAACTTGTTTCCTTCATCAATTGAACATTCTCCATCAACTAGTCTTTCAATAGGCCACATAAGTTGAAATCTTCATTTTCCATAATCATCTTGTGTGAGATGTAGACCACGCCTGTTGAAGTGGATCCTTCCATGTTCCTAAAGAAAAATTTATAGGAAATTCCATGTGCAATATACCGTGTAATTGGATCATTAATTTTTGAAATCACCAAGGCTCGTTGATCACCGGTTACACCAATTAGTGTTTGAAATTGCGTATTCCGAATCAACTTTTTCTTCGGTACTTCTCCAAAATTGCACAATCCTATTAAATTCTTAATTACTTCCTTTGACATGCAATAGGGTTTTTCCAAAGTTAAAACATTTCCATTCAATTGGTTCAAGATGAATTTGATAATTTCTGCATCCACAAAGTGTGGGAATTCACTCCAAATATCAAGATTTTTATGTTTCTTTCCATCCAACCTCTTCAATTCATTTCTAGTCAATGAATCCCTCACATTTCTAATTTTAGTGTTGCTATAATTCAAAATAATAGTTCCCTTGATTTTCCCCATTTTTTCTTTCGTACGAAATGAATACCAAAAATATTTTCAAAATAATTCAAAAGTACCTTATAGATTTGCTTCTAAAATCTTCTCATACTTTCGCCAAATCGCCGTAGAGCTCTCCTTCAACAATGCAAGGTTCCAAATGAGATCATCAATTTTCCTTTTATAACTTTTTGCACCTAACCCTTTTGACTACATTTAATACTTTGCCTTAGAGGTTCTAGTAGGTGTGTTTTCTTAGACAACAATAATAAGATCTATTGTGGAACTCCCAATTTCACTAATTATTGCTTCAGAAATTACTTGCATATTTAGAAACTATTTGCACATCTTAATAATGATTTCCTTCATTCTGGTGCAATTAATTGACAAGGGGGCACAAATAATTTTCAAGAAATACTCCCCCTAAGCAGATGGCTTGAGATTAGTTCTCTGAGGAATTGCTGGATGATTTTTCATAAGTAGTTTCCAGTACTGACTTGTTCACTCCTTCAGATTCACTTTTCTTCACCCATGTCTTCTTCATCTGATCCCTTATTTCTTCAATCGATACTTTTTCTTTTCCTTTTTCATTCATTTGTTGGTTTCTTTTTTTGTTTCTTAGATCTCTCCTATCAGTATTTTTGTTCCAAAAAAATTTAGCAATATGACCAATTTTGTTGTAATTGAAGCATACCAGACCTTTTTATGAGTACCTGTCATTCCACTGATTTCCTCTTGATTTGCATTGATTAGCAACATGTCCAAATCTTCCACAAGTATAACATTTAAGATTCTTTGTTTTGATAAAATTGTTTGACATACCTCAGCATTTAGTTGATTTATGACAAATCCTTTTACAATTAAAACACCATCCAAGAAATGATGAACCATGTGAACTTTCTTTCCTTCTACACTACAAAGCTATATGACCAAATTTATTGCAAACAAAGCAATGACCATTAAAATTTTGTGCATTATGTTGTCTTACCCAATGCCTTTTACTTCCATTCACTTTATTTCCTTTCTACATATTCTTCTTTTATGATCTAGAGCTTTCTCCCTTCTCATATCCAAGCCCACTTTTGTCATGCATGTCTCTTTGCCCTTTAGTCAGCTCATCAAGTTTAGCAAAACTTATTTTGAACCTTTCTTTGTACTCATTGTAGTAGAGAGTTCTCCACTAAGAATAACTATTTTTTTTTCAATTTCTTGTTCATGATCTCGAGATTGTTGTAGTTCCATCTCTAGTTGAATAAATCTT